>JASDQU010010722.1:225690-278219 GCA_032191745.1 Picea mariana
TTGTTTATGGTTTAGTATTACTTTGTTATCTAAATCAAATTCAAATGATATAATTTCTTTACTGTTATACATATCTTGTTGCTTCCAAATAGATAAAAGACATAGCAGTTGTTGATTCATTTGGTGAATGATAGCTTTGTCTTCTTCATAAATTGAATCGTTATATATAAGCTTGCTGCATAATAGGTTTCCCTTTTGCAGGAGTTTGTAATCAGAAAACTATTATAATTTTCTTTTATGTCTTGTTTGTCCTGTAACATACTTCAAGAGGCAGCATAGCTGATCATTTGCGAGAAGCTTAAGGACTAAACGGTGTGAATTTCTTCCTCCGAACAGCTTAGAAGCAATCATACACAGGACAGACTTGGAGCGTTTCCAGGTTAATTAGAGTATAGTTTATTGTTTTCATTAAGTAGTTTAATATAGATAGAATCTTAGTTAGATTTATATTAGATCGTTTAATTTTAGTAAATTATATTAGATTGTTTAATTTCAGTCAGTTTACTGTCTTATTCATAAATCATAAAATCAAAAAAGAGTTATCTTCGCTGTCTTGGGACAGCAAGCAAACTAGTTTCACAGGTTTTATTCAAATCTGTAGATTGTATGTAATGTACATTTGTGAATAAACTACAATTAACTTGATAATTAGATAGTTGATTTGAGTTATTATAATCATAGTTAGTATCTTGTATATATAATAGTTAGTAGTTCATAGTTAGATTAGTGAAGTTAGTTTCTTTCTTTGTTTTATTAGTTTCTAGTTTCCTTTATTCAAGTTAATTTCTTGTATTAGTTATAGTTAGTTTGCTTTTATTAGTTTAGTTAGATTACTTAGCTCAGATCAGCTTTTCTCTTTGGTTTTCTTAGAAGACCTTAGAGCGGCCAACGGAGCCGTTAAACTCATTAGGGTGGTCCATTCCAAACGGCTTGGGTTATTTAGACAACCCCGGACCGGTTCCACTCTCTCAGTTGATGGATGGTCGATTTCGCTCGTCAACAGTACCCTGGGTCAGATAAGGGTCGGACAACACACATCCTTTATGGAGGATCACCTCTCTGGGGGATTTTGACTGACTGGTTGTTAAGGCCATGAGGGCCCTTATAATTGATTATGTTACCTTCGATCTTTAGCAGGGAGTCTCAGGCCCCTTTTGGGCAAGACATACCTTCTTTAGGGAGGGAGGCTACTTTTAGCCACTTTACCCCATTTGTGTGCATATTGGTTGTTTGAATTTTGGTGTGCTCTTTGATTACTAGTTGGCCTTAGGATTTATTTTTAGTCTTTAGAGTCTTAAGTCGTCATGGAGTCAAACCAGCATCCCCGCTAGTCGCGTCACTTGTTACAGTTACCACCGGATTTTGAGTCTTTTCCTTCTAAAAGGCGTAGAGTTATTAGCAGTGGTACACACACTTCCACTGTTCAAACTTGTGATTCTACAAGGATGAGTATTGATCCTAGTCTTCATAACACTGGGAGCCCTTCGACTCATGCAACCTCTATGGTTGTAGTGCCAGAGGCACCTATCATTACTATGGTTTGGCCTATAGTGAATGCTCAATATACGGCCTCAAAACCTTTTGGGTCTCTTTGTCACTCACCAAACTATAATGTTCAGTCCATCCCTATGGCTTCTAGTCCCTTTTCCTATGGTGTGTTGAACTTTAATTTGCATTTTTCAAATGCCATCCCAGCTGTTGGCCCTAATTCTAGCATTGGGCTTGGGGGCACTACACCTCCTTACACTCCATTTTTTTTTGGTGGTTATCAAATCCCTCAAACGACTCCTAATACGAGAGGTATTCCTTCTTTTAACCCCGGGTCTAATCCTCTTACTTCTGGGTGGAATAACCAACCTAGCGGACAAGATCCTGCTCAATTTTCGTCCTACACCCCTACCTCCTCGGTGTCGACTCTGACCAATGCATTTGGCATGACAAATCCACCTCTATCCTCCAGATTCACACCCGGAGGAGGTCAGTTTCAAGATTTGGGAAACCCCCAACCCGAATCCAATCTGGCTGAGGGCAATTTTTATAACCCTCAACAAAACATTCCTGCTAGAATGATGCCCAACCAACCTTTTATGAATCATCTCGTAGTAGGGCCTTACAATCCCGGATAGGGCCATGGTGCTTACCAGAACCCTGGATGGTTTGTGGTTCCTCAAACACAATCTTTCCAGGGAGCTTGGGGCCAGATGTCCCCATCTCCCTTTTCTGACCACGCTTAATCTGCTAGACTTGTCTAAGTTAATGAAAATCCCTATGAGTCATGATCCTACATGGCTCCCCGTCCCCACCAAGATTCCTTCAGACATTCTGAAGTTTGAAGTTAAGAATGGTGAGGATCCTGGTGATCACATTACTACCTTTCACCTATGGTGCTCCTCAAATTCCCTTAATGACGATTATATTTGATTAAGATTATTTCAATGCGCCCTCATTGGGGTTGCTGCAAAATGGTATATCAAGCTACCTAGGGGGGCATATGGGACCTTTAGTCAGATGGTATTGGTCTTCCTTAACCACTTCCAATTGCCGATTCATTACGATGCTAGCCTAGAACTTTTGTCGACTTTACACCAGGACACCGCCACTCATATCTTGAATCATATCTAGGAGTGACGTAGATGGAAGAGGTTGATTAAGACACCTATACCCCTGGCCTTTCTTTTAGAATGGTTCCTTAAGTCTTTGCACGCTCCTATCTCGAAGGAAATTGCTACATTTGTGGTTACCACTGAGGAAGAAGCGATATTTAAAACCCAGCAACTAGATCTGATATACACTCAGTCTGTGATGTTATATCACATTATTCCAGATGCACCACGGTCAACTTATGACCCTAGATAAAAGCTCGAACCTCATGTTGATGGCATTGTAGGAACCTCCAGTGTAAAGTACACAGACTCAGTGACAAACCATTTGAAAGAGTTGTCTCTAAACCAGTCTGCAGGACGGCTAGCTTCGTCTATGTCTTCCAACCCCATTCATTCGATGGATGTACATTATGTGCAATCGTCAGCCAACCCAAATGGTAACCACCAACCATGCGGGAATAAGAAGAAAGGACGTAATAATCGTAAGGGTGGGAAAAATAATAATAAACCCAAGGACAATGGTAATAATGAGAAGATGAATAATAATGTTGGAGAGGGAAAACAAGAAAGACATAAGGTGAAGTTTCCCTGTAAGCTTTGTACAGAAGATCACCTTACCCATTTATTCCCCAAACTTGCGGAAGCTATGAGGCTATTATCTCTACCACCCTTCGTGTTGACGAATCCTTTTCCACATAACCAGCACATGGCCTCGAGCTCCTCAAATGCCAAAAATGCAGCTGGTGGGAGTCAAAACCCGTCGTTGCAATATGGTGACCATTTGTGTATCAATATGGTCAATGAGAAAGTTAATGTAGCCACTCGATCTCGATATTATAGCTCTTCACAGGCTATTCCTACTCTAGAATCTCCTCCTCCCCCTCCGAAGATGAATTTACAGATTGAAAAACTAGAGACACCGCCTCGTATTCTGAAAGGAGTACTCAAGTGCTCTACCCACAATCCCAATTCTAGAGCCGCCCAGAACTACTCTATTGTTGATGACCTAGGTCAAACCCCTTGTGCGATGTCGACTTTGGAGGTACTTCAGACATATCCTTCACAGAGGAATCCCTTACTATCTGCTTTAGGAGCTCTAGAACCTAGTGGCTCAAAATTTATCAAGTTTGATGTCATAGATGTGAAGCCTCACTTGCCTTACCATGTGGAATTCCAAATCCACTTGGAGTACTCAAAGTATACCATCAAACGTGTGGTTTTTTATGAAGGCATTGCCACTTGTGTGATGTCCCTGATCTATTCAAAAGCTCTCGATTCTTTGACTCTTTCTAAGTCATCAAACATGTTGACTTATTTTGATGGTCATTCTTTCCACCCTCACGGTATTCTTCCTACCTTTCCGATCCAGTTAGGTGGGAAGACGGTAGAGGTGGAGGTCGAGGTAATTGATGAGCCTCTTGATTATAACTTGTTACTAGGACACAATTGGACCTATGATATGGTCGCCTCTGTATCGTTTGTCTTCAGTACTCTTTGTTTTCCTCATGAAGGAAAGATTGTGATGATCGACCAGTTATCCTTTGCATACTCTAGTCCTAATGCATATGTTGGACCATCAATCCCTATGATCGACAATTCTCAGCTGACAACTGAGAATATCAGTGTCGAAATGTATTCTTCCCTTATGGGTACTTTTGACTTCATGACACCACCTCACCATGTTTACGCCATGTCCAGTAGGCTCATTTCGACAAAGAGGTCCATTCCTTTCTGCACTTCCTATTTTAGTGATCCGTGGACCCTACCTTCCCTGACTTCATCTTGTGAAGGTCAGTTGCATGCTGGAATGGCCATGCCACTATCAGCAGTGGATATTGTGTATCAATTTGTTCTTGACTCTTCCTATGATCCCGATCCTGTTACCTCGTCGACAGACAAGGAGGATTGCGTCCTTAGGCTTGTGTGGGCAACTTCATTGTCTTGTTAACATTATTTCCTCGATGGAACTTTGCCTTCGGATGAAGATATCATTGAAGCCATGAATGGTTCAGACAGACCTTAATATGATATGCATCACCGCTCTTATTTTCTCCCAGAGCTTGAAAGAATCGAACAAGATGACTTTCGATCTACTTTGAGTGAGATAGTCGGTCACACCGTAGTTCCACTTGATATGCACGACATTTATTCCAAAGGAAATATGGTGAGTATTTCTCCTAATGTCACGATCGATATCTCTCATACCCTAGCAAGATTGAAAACGTACATATCAGTGTGGATTGTTCGCCAGAAGAAATCTTGATCTACACTAAACTCTTCAAGGAATTCCAAGATCTATTTGTTTGGTCATATGAAGAGATGCCAGGAATCGACCCTCTTATTGTCGAGCATGATATTAGAACGTATCTGGATGCTAAACATGCTCGACAATGTCTTAGAGTTGTCAATCCCCGGAAGGCCCATGCTATTAAGGCAGAGGTGGAGAATCTACTTAATGTTGGCTTCAACTACCTGGTTCCCTTGACTGAATGGGTATCCAATCCTGTTCATGTGAATAAGAAGCAAGGAACTATCCGTGTATGTATGGAATTTCGTGACCTGAACAAAGCATGTCCTAAAGAAAACTTCCCGCCACCTTTCATCGATCAGATTCTCGACGAGTGTGCGAGAAGCGAAGTGTTTTATTTTATGGATGGATTTTCAAGGTATAACCAAATTCAAATTAAACCTGAGGATCAACACAATATGACATTTATTTGTCCTTTGGGTAGTTTCTCATACCGGAAAATTCCTTTCAGCCTTAAAAACATTGGAGCAACCTTTCAATGTGAAATGACCTTCGCTTTTCACGATCTTAAGCATATAGTTGAAGCTTACCTTGATGATCGTACTGTTCACTCTCACAAGAGAGCGGATCACGCTAGACACATTAGGCTTGTTTTTGAAAGATGTTGTTACTATAGAATCTGGTTAAACCCTCACAAGTGCATCTTTTGCATTAGGTGTGGTCGTATTTTGGGTTTTCTAGTTTCTAAGACCAGGATCATGGTGGATCTGTTAAAGGTTGAGGCAATACTTCAATTGCCTCCCCCACGCACTATTAGACAACTTCAAGGTTTACAGGGGAAAGCTAACTTTCTAGGTCATTTTATAGTGAATTATGCCAATATCACTAAGGGTTTCATGCGTCTTTTGAACAAGGACACCCCTTTTATCTAGGATGAGCGAGCCCAGGATTCCTTTGATGCTTTGAAGAAATCCTTGGTATCGATGCCTCTGCTGAAGTCTCCTGACTGCAGTAGGGATTACTTGTTTTATATCGTCACGTCTGAGGATATGATTGGTATGGTTCTGGTTCAGGAGGATGATGAGCTCCGCGAGAACGTCATCTACTATCTTAGTAGAAACTTAGTTGGTCCTGAGATTAATTATTCTCACATTGAAAAGCTAGCTTTGGCTGCCAACCACGTAGTCCAATGTTTGTGTCATTATATATTACTTTCAAATACTACTCTGGTTTTTGATGTCAATCCATTTCAATACATCCTTACCAGGTGTATCATAGGGGGAAAATATAATAAATGGATTGTCATTTTACAAGAGTTTGATATCGATTTCGCTTCAGCGAAATCCAAGA
This sequence comes from Picea mariana, assembly GCA_032191745.1. Taxonomy (NCBI): domain Eukaryota; kingdom Viridiplantae; phylum Streptophyta; class Pinopsida; order Pinales; family Pinaceae; genus Picea; species Picea mariana. Next base: position 231,892 of record JASDQU010010722.1, read on the forward strand.
AATCACTAGTCTTCGCAGAGTTAATATTCAACTTTCAACAATTAGATGAGGATGTTGACTATGTTGATTTGTTTGTAGACGAACACATTTTTCTTGTTTCGTCGTCTAAACCTTGGTATGGAGACATTTTTCTCTATCTTCAAACTTTGAAGTTCCCTCAGCATCTCTCATGATGGGTGTTATATATGCACTAAAAACACACTAAAAACCCTCAATTAAATTGTCAACCCGGGGTAAGTAAACTTAAAGTTGTAGCAAAATATATGCCAAGGTAGAAGGGCTAGTAGTAGCATAGTCTAACTAAGGAAGAGGTTATCTAGGGGCTAATCTACTCAAGCAAAGACTATTAATGATCAAAATCTACTAAGCAACTCAAACTATGTACCCTAAGTAACCTTTGAACGAATGATCGATGGATAGTTCTAAGAAAGCAAATGGAAACCCTACTTAAATCAAACTATTTCATTCATAACAATAAGCAAAAGAAAACTATTCATCTAATAAGAAAATATCAACAACAAATTATTTGTAATTAACCTACTTAAATTCAATAAGCAACTATCCTTTGAAAGCAAGCAAATAAACAAGCAACTACACTATCAAAGAAAGAATAGGCAAGTAAGCAACTAACCTATCAAAGCAAGTAAACAACAAACTAACCTAGGATAACTTCTACAGCAAGTAAAGTAATTAAGATTACTCAATAAGCAACTAACTAAGCTAAGAGACAAGTGAACTCTATTCTTAATTTAAATTTCACAACTATTTTTAATTTACAAAAGGAAATCTACTAAATTGAAAGCATTATGATAATAAAAGAAATTAACAACTAATCTTTAACCTATGATAAGCAAAATATCCTTTAACCTACCAAAGCAAAAGACTATCTATCCTACAAAAGCAAGGAAACTATCTCCTAAGCTATGAAAGCAAGAAAACTATCTTCAAGTCTATGAAAACTCAAATATAGTGTTGATGGTTGTGTGAATGTCTCCAGTGTCTTATAATATCACGATGGCACTTAACAATGAAATCTAACTCAAGAGGGATAAACTCGGTATTGTCTTCAATAGCAAAGTGAAAAGTGTGAATTAGGCAATCCAATGATAACTTAGCCATTATGAAAACAACATCAATTACCTTGCATATCCATGTGATTGTTACTCATGCATTAATCATCAACAGTTATAAAGAGATTATGCTATGAAATTCAATTGCACTCTATACTACGTAAGAAAACTCATACTATACTAAATTCAATCATTAACCACAAATTGAAATTGCATCCTAGATCTAAGAAAGAAATTGCATGAAGGAAGCTAGTTCTATTTTATAATTCCATTTGCAAAAAGAGAAAATATTCATAAACAGAAATTAAACATTATTCTAGCATATGACAAGTAAACAAATGAGCAAATTAATTAACAACTAGATAAGAAAAAACTAAATAGTAATTGAATAAGCAATCTAAAAATGAAAACTAGAACTAATACAATCCATCCACCGAAGCTCTGTCAAAGAAAGCATGAATTAAAATTTTGTTCTAAAACTCTGTTTTAAACTTTATTTTAAACTCCGTTTCGGCATAAACAAAGTCTAATCTACCATCTAATCACACATGGGGTTAGTGTCTAAGCTTGCAAGGTTGCTTCTACTAACTAGAAATTCATTGCATATTAACAAGATTCTTCATAACAACCTGCAAAAGGAAACTAAAACAATTAAGCTATAACAACAATTTATATAGTGAGAAAGAAAAAATGACAATTCATATACAGGAAAGAAATAAAAAGACATATATGCTATCTAATTCACAAACAAACTCATAGGATAGTTACCCATATTGTTGGTGGGGCCCTCGACAAGTCGTGGTTACTCCTCATGAATAAGCTTGCTGAGGAGGATCGGCTTTAGAAGCTTCTCCTTCTTGTTGTGAAGACTTTGCCTTATGCTTCTTGTGTTGCTTCAGTTGTGCTCTAAGGCTATGGTTGGATTTTGTCATCTCGTCAACCAACCGTTGAAGGGAATTTACCTTTGCTTGGGGGACTGAATTATCATGGTGGAGATGTGTGTCTATTGTCTTCCTTTCTTCCAATTGTTGCATAAGCTGAAAATTCTCTTTCTGTAGCTTCTCAATGGCTGGAGCAGAATCAATGATCTCAAAGGAAGGCTTAGATCCTTTGAAAGAAGTGGAAATCTATCATTCTTAGGATCTGTGGTAGGTATTGGTGAAGTAGGAGTAATAGGGGGCTGATAAGGAGAGGTAGGTTCTGATTTTTTTTTCTTTGAGCCTCTAATTCATCTGCAGAAACTTCCCTAAATCTCTTGTGAGGGCTCTCAAGATCGGAGGACACTTGAATAGGGTCCAAAGTAGGCAAGGGTTTTGCATAAGGTTTTTCTCTTGTTCTCCGGGTACTCTTTCGAAAGGGTCCTTTATTAAATCGATTGGCTCATCTTCTATTTGTGGGAACTATAGGAAAGTCTTGTTGAATCACTTCTTGGAGCTTTTTAGGTGTGGGATAAAGAGATATTAAAGGCATCTGAAGATTAGCAATAGGATTCCTTTGATCTTTACTCTTGGTCTTTTTACCCGATGAGGATGCAGGGGCTTCAACAAGCTTATGGAATTGTTCTGGTAAAGAAATGGTTTGTGCAAGGGGGTTTGGAGTCCTTGGAGAGAGGGGATTGGATGGAGAAATAGTCCTTAGTCCAAGTGTCTTTTTTCCAGTCTTAATTGTCAAGTGAGGGTTTGCAAATTGATAGATGAATGCATCCAAAGTTTTCTCGTGTTTCTCTAATTCGGCTAGAACAAAAATTTTGATTAGGCCATGGTGACAAAGGTTGTTGTGGGGATTAGTTACATTCTTCCTCACTTGAGAGGACATCTTCTCCAAGCTCTTTAGAAAGTAGAAGGGAAAATTCAAAGGTTTGTTGAACTGAAAATGAGCTAGCAATCTGAAATGACAAGCTTTGAAAGTGGAATATCTACCTTCGCATGTGATTAACCTGGTGATGACTATGAGAGGGTTGATTAGTTCCTATTTTATCCATTCCTTGGAATATCCTTTTTCTCCTTAGATGTTCTGTAATTCGGGCTTAAAAACCCTGTTATAGCTTGAGCGTAGTAGCTGGTGGTTTTTGAACCATCTATCTCCCACTCTCGGAAGCTTCATGGCTACAACAATGGATTCCTCTAAGACCCCAAAGGTAAGAGATCCCATGCGTGTTGTCTTCCCATCAAAACCGAGGGAATATTGCATTGAGATGTCATCATCATGGCCCTGCAAGTGGGATAAAAATGGCCCCCAGCCTGCGCGCAAAAACACCTCCCTACATTGTGAAAACTCATGAATGGCTAAAAGGTATGTGTAGGAAGAGGGTTCATACCTCTTGGGCATCGTGATGATGTGAAGAAATAAACAGAGGAAAAATTCACCAAGAGAGGGTGTGATCGGGTCAAGGAATGGCATGAATTGAGCAAGGACCGAGTGCAATTTGAACAGGGGAACGAATGACAAAGGTTGAATGTGTTCTCTAAAATAGGGGCAATGCAAATGGAAGAGGTGAATTGGGATAATAGGTAACCCCATCACATTTTTGAATGCGCCTAGGGAGGAATTGGTTGCACACATGCGCGCACGAGTTGCCATGTGTGAGAAATTTCAAATTCAAAGGCATGTTTTTGGGGGCAAGCTTAATTATGTGCAGTTAGATCAATGTCCAAGTATTTTGACTTGGACATTTGATCATGAACATGTCTAAAGTAGACTTGGACATTTGATCATGAACATGTCTAAAGTTTGCATCCTCACTCTTAATTGCCCTTCAACCAATTCAATTAAATGTCAATGGTTCCTAGTTACCTGGAATTGTGGACAGTTACTGGTGTGTAAATTCATATGGCACTTCATTCGGCACCTCATACGATACTTCATACGGCACCTCATACGACACTTCATATAGAACCTCTGTGTTAAATACATTTTTACCTCCTGTAATGGATAGCCTGCAATATTGAAATGGTTTTGACAGTCACAGTGATTAAGAGCAGAGGAAGAATGTACCATTGTTTTTTGATTTTTCCAACATGCTCACTCAATCCACTTGTATAGAACATGTAATGTCAAACCTACAATGAACAACCTATAACAAAAATGAACCAATAAAGTGGTATGTTAAGTATATGTACAACAATTTATAGCACACGGGAGATTAGCATTTTAAAATAAAATGATTGCAGATGTAATAACCAGTATCATGAAAATAATACAAAAAAATTTACAAATTTTTACTTCTATAGGCAATGATCATTTGTCAACTCATGAACCCCTCCCCCACACCTAAGTATTGTGACACCTCACAATCAAAAGTATAGGAAACCAATAAGTTCTCCCAATAGCTGAAGATTTACAAGTTGTAAAGTGTAAAGATAAATTTTACATATTGGTCTGACGAGATGATTAGAAGATGGCCCACCCATAGGATAAGAGATCCTATATATAGATAAGAAGAGGTAGGCAAGAGAGTTTCAAGATAGTATCAGAGTTAATTCCCAATGGCAAGTTTATGGAGTTCATTAACCTTATTTTAACCATACATACTTCATGTCATCTTTGTCTGCAAGTAATGTCATACATCGGGACAAGTTTTAAATTTATTATTTATTTTTTATCAGATTACCATCCTCGCTAGGTAGAATGCCCCGCTGCTAGCAAGCCTATTCAGTACTCTGGCTGATTTACCTAGTCATACCACAGGCCGGTACCCACTGCCAGCAGACCTTTTCAGTATCACGATGGGTTAGCCTCTTACACCCTCAGAGACTGGCCCTCCATCTTTTAAGATTTTAGTATAAGATTGTTTTATGCAAGAACATGGGGGAACAAATCTGAAAACAACTTTTCTTTCTTTTTTTCAATTGGGATGGTATTTATGTTAGAGGATGACTTTCTGTTATATTACTTAGTGATTGTCATGATGTAAGGGGTACTTAAGAGGACATGGCCTATCTAAATATATGATATAATAAAGCTATTTAGTGTGTAGTGGATGGTACCATTAAGAAAGAACAAAAAGGTATCTCTAGGCTCAACTCACTTTCTTTTTTTGTAGTTATTGTGATGTTTCCATGACTAACCGCTAATCACACCTCCTTGTTACTTTTTAATAAATATACTTGAATCACTTACTCAGGTTTCTTGGAAGAAACTGTATGAGAGACCTATAAGCTTGATGGTTACAGTATCACTTCCTTATACAGTGGTGAAGAGTTTCAAGAGCAATTGTTTTGGAATGCCTTAAGAAAATGAAAGTTTTTGCAAAAATATGGCTAATTACAGCAAGTCAATATTCATTTGATTCTTAGTATACAACAAAATTCAAGTGTAACAATGTTTTGAAGAAAAATCCTTCTTTTATATTTCCTTGAAACTGTCTACTCCTAGTGAAATAATTACTTAAAGAAATCTCTAGAATTGCTTTATTAACAAAATTCAAAAACTGTTTACATATGTACAATGGAAAATTAAGAAAACTTTTCAAGAACAAGGGGGGACTTCCCCATCTAATAAGGCCAATGCCTTATCAGTTGACATGACTTGTAGAAAATCCTCTTTGGAAATGGGCTTATGATAAAATTTGAGTCAGTGTCCATTTACTACAAAGGAGACTTGTCCATCGTCAATTGTTTTAATTTTCACAGATCCATTGTCATATACAGTGACTACCTCATAACAGCCCAACCACTGGGTGGTAATTTTTCCTTTGAAGGTTTTAAATCGAGAGTCAAACAACAAAGCCCAGTCACCAGGTTCGAAGTGTTTCTTCTTAATAAACTTGTCATGCCACTTTCTCCTCTGGTTTTGGACTAATATTGTTCGTTGGATAGAATCTTGCCTGATCTCATCCAAATCATTCAATTGTAGGGCTCGTTGTTTCTGAGCCTCATCCAAGTTCAATCCCAATTCTGCAGCAATACGGGAGGTCCTTACTTGGAATTCTATTGGTAGAAGTACTTGTTTCCCATACACTAGCTCATAAGGGGTATGCCTAGTGGTATTTATCCAAGTGGTCTGATATGCCCACAAAGCCTCTGGAAGCCTATCAGCCCAATCGCAGTGATGTAATTGAATAGCCTTCGTTAGGATAGCTTCCAAAACTTTGTTTGTAGATTCTACCTGACCACTGGCTTGCAGGTGGTATGGAGAATATTTACAGTGTTTGATCCCATATTTCTATGTTATCTCTCTCAATAGCTTGGAAGTGAATTGAGTGACTTGGTCTATAACAATTTCACGAGGGACGCCGAAGCGGATAAAGATGTCTTCATAGATGAATTCGACAACAAACTTTTTTGTAGCCCTGAATAGGGATTTTGCCTCTACCCACTTGGTGACATAGTCCGTACAAACCAAAATATAGTTCTTTTTATGGGACATGGGTGAAATTGGTCCTACAAAGTCAAGGGTCCATTTTTTGAAAGGTTCTATCATAACTTGGGAATGCAAGGGCATTTCGTCAGCTGACGTAGGTCTTCCTATCCTTTGGAAACTATCACAACTTCTCACATACTTGGCAGCATCTTTGAAAATGCTAGGCCAATAGTAACACGAATGTAACACCTTATATGTTCTGCGTTTGTCAGAAAAATGACCACCACATGGTCCATCATGACAACTTCGTAGTATTTCTGGTACCTCGACCTCTCAGACACATCTACGAATAATCAAATCAGGACCTGTGCGAAAAAGGTCATGACCAACCCAAGAGTAATTAGCACTCTGTGTAATAATTTTACGCTTTTCATGAGGTGACAAATGAGACGGTAACTTCCTAGTAGCCAGATAGTTTGCCATATCTGCAAACCATGGGGTATTCACAGAGAGCGAAAAAAGGTTATCATCTAGGAAACTATCATCTATAGGGATATTATCATCCTCATTTTTTATTCGTGAAAGCAAATCAGCTACCACATTATCCTTTCTAGGTTGGTCAAGCATAGTGATATTAAATTCTTGTAATAGCAAGAGCCAGCTAGTCACTTGGCCATTAGTTATGGGTTTATTCATGAGAAATCTAATGGCGGAATGATCTGTATGTACAATTACCTCGTAACATGTAATTTAATGACGAAACTTGTTAATAGTATGAACAACTGCCAAGAATTCCTTCTCGGTAACTGTGTATTTTAACTTGGCAGGGGACAAGTTCTTGCTCACAAAATAAATGGCATAGGACTGTTGGTCATCTTTCTGCCCTAATACTCCTCCTATTGTAGTGTAGGAGGCATCAATGGATATATGAAATGGGAGAGTCCAATTGGGACCTCTAAGAATTGGTGCCACAAACAACTTAGATTTCAGGGTTTCAAAGGGAGTTTGACACTGCTCAGTCCAGACAAAATCAACATCTTTTATTAACAATGCAAACATAGGTGTAGCAATATTTGTAAAATTTTCAATAAACCGTCGGTAATATCAGGGATGTCCAAGAAAGCTTCTCACCTCTTTTTGAGTCTTGGGGGGTGGAAGTCTGATGATGACCTCAATCTTTGCAGGATCGACTTTTATCCCTTCAGATGAAACATGATGTCCTAGAACCACTCCTTCAGTCAACAACATTTTACATTTTTCATGACTTAGAGATAGGTTCATTTCTTGGCATATGATAAGGACTTTTTCTAAGCTATCTAAGGCTTCCTAGTAAGTGTTTCCATAAACTGTGAAGTCATCCTTGTATACCTCCACACAATCATAAATAACATCAGAAAATATCCCTAGTATTGCTCGTTGAAATGTGGCAGGAGCATTACATAATCCAAATGGTAAAACCTTATAAGCATATGTGCCCCAAGGAAAAGTAAAGGTAGTCTTGTCCTGGTCCTTGGGTGCTATTAGAATTTGATTGTACCCATTGTACCCATATAAAAAGGAGAAATACTTCTTCCTAGACAAGGTATCCAAAACTTGGTCAATGTCTTTCAGAGTGGCTTTGTTGAGTTCCCGAAAATCAACACAAATTATCCATTTCCTAGTCACTTTCTTTGGAACCACTACAAGCGGGGATACCCACTTACTGTCGGAGATGGGATAAATAAATTCAGCATTTAATAACTTTTGGATCTCGTCTTTTACTATATCTTTTTGTGTTGGGTTCATCCTTCTCTTGGGTTTCCTAACAGGTGTTACTTCCCCCTGGGTATATATGTGATGGATGCATGTGTTAGGGTGTATACCCTTCATGTCAGTGTATTCCCAGGCGAATGCTCCAAATTGTTCTTTAAGGATACTTACTAACTATTTTTGTTGGTCTGTATCTAGCCCGGAGTTTATATGTAAAAATTTCCCTAGACTAATCTCATAGGGCATAGTATAAGACATGGCAAACTCATCTATATCAAAGATAAAAGATGTCGAAGATAAAATGGATGGGTCCAATTGTTCCTAAAATTCTTCCCCAAACATGTACTCAAATTTGGGAAAAGATTGTGGAAAATCCACACATGTGATAGCAGAAATAAACCAGTTTAGCACATTTTCTGTTGTGTGCTGCTGAAGTGCCCGGGCATGGTCACTTGGTAATACGGGTTCTTCCCAGTCCTCATTCTCATATGGACATTCAAGCCACCATAGATTCTCCATGATAGGTTGATTTGGAGGGTAAATGGTAAGCTTCTGGATAGAGAGTCCATTTGAAATGGTCATTTCTCCCTCTCTACAGCCAATAAATGCATTGGTTTTGGCTAACCAAGGTATTCCCAAAATGACAGGATGGCCTTTGGTAGGATCCTTTGAGTGAATGACAAGAAAATCTACTAGGTACTCCCATGAGGCTAAAGTAACCATGATATCATCTAAAATTCCTTCAGGTATAACTCTGGTCTTATCTGTTAATTCCAAAATGGTTGGGGTAGGCCTAAGAAGAGGGTGTAACTGTAATTTCTCCAAGGTAGTAGCGATCGTAACATTGATGGCTGCCCCTAGGTCTATGAGAGTGTTTCCAATGGAAACCTCATTAATGGTTATGGTTACTACGGGGTTTCCTAGGTTTCCATATTTTTCTAGCTTTGGCTTCTCTGATATGTATTCAGAAATTCCCCCTATCAAATGTATTGTAGGAGGGTCCTTCTGCTTCCTACCTGGCTTCTTAATGCACAATTATTTGACTACCTTATTGTAGATTGGAATTTCTTTAATGGATTGAAGCAGGGGAATCTTGACACAAATATTCTTCAATTCATTCAAGATGTCAAATTCTAGTCAGGTGGTAGCTTTCTCGATTACCAATCTGTCTGGATAAGGAGGGGCCTTCGTAATTTGTGAAGGTTCATTTTGGGGAAGCTTGGTTTCTTGGTTTTTAGGAATAATAGCATCTTCCCACCTAGTTTCATCTGTGGGTTGTTTGGTGGTTTCTTCTTCTTCTTCTTCCTCTTAGATGACTAATGAAGGCCTCTGCCTGTCGAGAACTTTTCCCGATCTTAGTTGAATTTCCTGTAATCGAACAAGGGTAATGACATATGTCGGGAAGGCCTGCATCTCAACATTGTGAAGAGGTTGAGGGGGCTTATTATTGGGATTGGGCATTGGTTGTGCCAGTAATAATGTCAGTCTTGGGGAGCTTTCATTCTGATATTGTAGTGTTTGTTGTTGTGGAATAGGAGGTAAAGGTGGTGGAACAAAACCTGGCAGAAGTTGCAGAGTGTTCGGTGGAAATTGAGGTTAAGTATGGTTGGACATAGGGATAGGTGGAGCTTGAGAGTTTCCTTGGTTATGTCCTCCTCTCCATCCTTGAAGCTAAGGATGTTAGTACTGTGTAGACCAGTTTTTCAAACCTGGTGAGTTCCACTGTTGTTGTTGATAATAGGGTGGAACTTGAGATTGTAGATCTAGGTATGTGGGTTGGTTCCTAGGCTGCCATGGCCTCCTAGGTGCATAAGAAGACTCCCCAGGATCTCCACTCCTATATATGGCTAATAAACCGGTAAATGATGAAAATTTCTCAATTGAATGGTCTTTTGTGTAAAAGCCACAAACTGAAATGTTATCTAATGGGCATTCCCTTGAGGAATGCTTCCTTATGCATCTTGGGCAATATTTGCTCATTGCTACATTTTCCTCCTCCTATTTCTTTTTAATCTTTAGGGTATCCAAATGGGAACCTATTGTGCTTAAGATATTTGTCTTGAAGTTCTCTAAAAGGTTCCCTATCTCTGCTCTTGTGATCCCACCTGAACTAACTAGTTTTAAGTTTCTATTATAAGGGTATCGAACATTCTTTCCTGTTTTAGCTCTACTCCTTGAGTAATTCTTACACATTTCACATATTTCGACAAATGGTTTATGAGATATGTCACCTGATTCCATCAGGTTAAGCATCTTTAGGTATTCTTCTGAAATTATCTTAAGGAAAAGAGCCCTAATTGCATCCTTTGGGAGGTCATGGTATTTTGATTTCTGGGAGATATAACCAAATTGTTCCATATAATCCTCAAGGTTCTCGTCTTCTAACTATTGGATTTTGAAAATATCGTTGCGAGATTATTTGGTCTTGCAGTAGTCTTGGTACTTCTTAAAAAATATATCTTTCATGGCTTCCCAAGACCTAATGTTGGATTCTCCCAACCCCATGAACCATCTTAGTGCGGAGTCCTTGAGGGTGGCAGAAAAGAGTTTTAGTTTCTAGGCATCCTGTAAGTAGTTATAGATTCTACACAAGATGTCGAATTCAAATAGGAAGGTATCTAGATCTTCACTTCTTTTACCATAAAAGGTGGGAAGTGTTGAGAGAGGAATATTTTTAATGTTGACATTTGGGGTGGTGTCCAAAATTGAAAACCCAAAGGTAGTTTCGGTTTGGCTTCCAGCATTTTCTTCCTCCCCGTGTCTTACATTGTTATGATCCCCCTGATCATCCATACTGGTTTGGTTTCCAAAAAGAGTGTACCTAGGTGGTTTTATCTTTGAGGAAAATAAGGTTTCCCTCTGATGGAAAGGTCTTTCTACTGCTTGGTTGTTAGGGACTCTACTCGAGCCGGTTGAGTTTATTGGTGCCAAAGTTTTTGTGTCAATTTGAGAAATAATTGCGTTGGTCGAACTACCAAACAAAATATTCACTTGTTTAGGGTTAATGATGTCCTCAAATTTAGGATCTCCTGGCGGTGGTGTAAAAGAAAAGGTTGTATTGTTTGGTTCTGCAGAAGGCTCGAGTGGTCTTGCCTCTTGTTCCACTATTACTAATGCTTCAATTTTATGTTCTATAGTGCTCCCTGTCTTAGTCTCTTTAGAGTCTACTTTAGCTCTTTGGGTTGAGCTAGCTCCTTTTTTTTCGGTATCGGTCTATGGAATTTATGAGTGGAACATTCCTTCGCCAAAAAGGTCGGAAGGAACCTTGGTTGAAAGATCTGATTTAGATTTAATGTAGATTTAATGTATCTACCTTTTGGGTCTCTAGGTCTATTCATAAAAGTAAACAAAAAGAAAAACTACCATTGCGTTTGGGGGAGCCTGCAATAGCAGATGCACAAGTTCTTACCTCTCGTCTTAAAGTTCCCCCGCCACCAATCTAATGCTAAGGTCTAGAAATGATCTATTTCCTAACTATTTCCTACCTTGAGACAACTCCCTGACAACGACACCAAAAATGATGGGTGTTCTATATGCACTAAAAACACACTAAAAACCCTCAATTAAATTGTCAACCTGGAGTAAGAAAACTTAGAGTTGTAGAAAAATATATGCCAAGGTAAAAGGGCTGGTAGTACTATAGTATAACTAAGGAAGTGGCTATCTAAGGGCTAATCTACTCAAGAAAATACTATTAATGATCAAACTCTACTAAGCAACTCAAACTATGTACCCTAAGTAACCTTTGAACGAAGGATCGATGGATAGTTCTAAGAAAACAAATGGAAACCCTACTTAAAGCAAACTAGTTCGTTCATAACAATAAGCAAAAGAAAACTATTCATCTAATAAGCAAATATCAACCGCAAACTATTTGTAATTAACCTACTTAAATTCAATAAGCAACTATCTTGTGAAAGAAAGCAAATAAACAAGCAACTACACTATCAAATAAAGAATAGACAAGTAAGCAACTAACCTATCAAAGCAAGTAAACAACTAACTAACCTAGAATAACTTCTACAACAAGTAAACTAATTAAGATTACTCAATAAGTAACTAACTAAGCTAGAAGAGACAAGTGAACTCTATTCTTAATTTAAATTTCACAACTATTTCTAATTTACAAAAGGAAATCTACTAAATTGAAAGCATTATGATAATAAAAGAAATTAACAACTAATTTTTAACCTACGATAAGCAAACTATCCTTTAACCTACCAAAGCAAAAGACTATATATCCTACAAAAGCAAGGAAACTATCTCCTAAGCTATGAAAGCAATAAAACTATCTTCTAGTCTATGAAAACTCAAATATAGTGTTGATGGTTGTGTGAATGTCTCCGGTGTCTTATAATATCACGATGGCACTTAACAATTAAAGATAATTCAAGAGGGATAAACTCGATATTGACTTCAATAGAAAAATGAAAAGTGTGAATTAGGCAATCCGATGAGAACTTAGCCATTATGAAAACAATATCAATTACCTTGCATATCCATGTGATTATTACGCATGCATTAATCATCAACAATTATAAAGAGATTATGCTATGAAATGCAATTGCACTCTATACTACGTAAGCAAACTCATACTATACTAAATTCAATCATTAACTACAAATTGAAATTGCAACCTAGATCTAAGAAAGAAATTGCATGAAGGATGTTAAATTAGTTCTATTTGACAATTCAATTTGCAAAAAGAGAAAATATTCATAAACAAAAATTAAATATTATTCTAGCATATGACAAGTAAACAAATGAGCAAACTAATTAACAACTAGATAAGCAAAAACTAAATAGTAATTGAATAAGCAATCTAAAAATGAAAACTAGAACTAATACTATCCATCCATTGAAGCTCTGTCAAAGAAAGCATGAATTAAAATTTTGTTCTAAAACTCTGTTTTAAACTTTATTTTAAACTCTATTTCAGCATAAAGAAAGTCTAATCTACCATCTAATCACACATGGGGTTAGTGTCTAAGCTTGCTTCTACTAACTAGAATGTCTGGGTGTTCTATATGCACTAAAAACACACTAAAAACCCTCAATTAAATTGTCAACCCGAGGTAAGTAAACTTAGAGTTGTAGCAAAATATATGCCAAGGTAGAAGGGTTGGTAGTAGTATAGTCTAACTAAGAAAGTGGCTATCTAAGGGCTAATCTACTCAAGCAAAGACTATTAATGATCAAACTCTACTAAGCAACTCAAACTATGTACCCTAAGTAACCTTTGAACGAATGATCGATGGATAGTTCTAAGAAAGAAAATGGAAACCCTACTTAAAGAAAACTAGTTTATTCATAACAATAAGCAAAAGAAAACTATTCATCTAATAAGCAAATATCAATGGCAAACTATTTGTAATTAACCTACTTAAATTCAATAAGCAACTATCCTATGAAAGCAAGCAAATAAACAAGCAACTACACTATCAAATAAAGAATAGACAAGTAAGCAACTAACATATCAAAGAAAGTAAACAACAAACTAACCTAGGATAACTTCTACAGCAAGTAAACTAATTAAGATTACTCAATAAGCAACTAACTAAGCTAAGAGACAAGTGAACTCTATTCTTAATTTAAATTTCACAACTATTTCTAATTTACAAAAGGAAATCTACTAAATTGAAAGCATTATGATAATAAAAGAAATTAACAACTAATCTTTAACCTATGATAAGAAAACTATCCTTTAACCTACCAAAGAAAAAGACTATCTATCCTACAAAAGCAAGGAAACTATCTCCTAAGCTATGAAAGCAAGAAAACTATCTTCTAGTCTATGAAAACTCAAATATAGTGTTGATGGTTGTGTGAATGTCTCTGGTGTCCTATAATATCACGATGGCACTTAACAATGAAATATAACTCAAGAGGGATAAACTCAATATTGACTTCAATAGAAAAGTGAAAAGTATGAATTAGGCAATCCAATGAGAACTTAGCCATTATGAAAACAACATCAATTACCTTGCATATCCATGTGATTATTACTCGTGCATTAATCATCAACAGTTATAAAGAGATTATGCTATGAAATTCATTTGCACTATATACTACGTAAGCAAACTCATACTATACTAAATTCAATCATTAACTACAAATTGAAATTGCAACCTAGATCTAAGAAAGAAATTGCATGAAGGAAGCTAAACTAGTTCTATTTGACAATTCAAATTGCAAAAAGAGAAAATATTCATAAACATAAATTAAACATTATTCTAGCATATGACAAGTAAACAAATGAGCAAATTAATTAACAACTAGATAAGAAAAAACTAAATAGTAATTGAATAAGCAATCTAAAAATGAAAACTAGAACTAATACTATCCATCCATCGAAGCTCTGTCAAAGAAAGAATGAATTAAAATTCTGTTCTAAAACTCTGTTTTAAAATTTATTTTAAACTCTGTTTCAACATAAAGAAAGTCTAATCTACTATCTAATCACACATGGGGTTAGTGTCTAAGCTTGCAAGCTTGCTTCTACTAACTAGAAATTCATTTCATATTAACAAGATTCTAAATAACAACCTACAAAAGGAAACTAAAACAATTAAGCTATAACAGCAATTTATGCAGTGAGAAAGCAAAAATGGCAATTCATATACAGGAAAGAAATAAAAAGACATCTATGCTATCTAATTCACAAACAAACTCGTAGAATAGTTACCCAAACTATTGATGGGCCCCCCAGCAAGTCATGGTTATTCTTCAAAGGCACACCATGAAATTCAATAAAGTGATTTCACCATTAAAACTAAAAACGCAGTGTTTACACAATTCTGGCAAAATGAAAAATAGGAAAAACAGAGCTAAATTGTCTTTGTCTCTTTAACACTCTACTACTTAACGTCTTAACAATTGTCTGACCACTGAGGTGGTATTTATAAGTTTTACAAGCTGAGAGGTCGACCAATAGAGGGTTGATCCTCTTTTAAAAACAATAAATTGCATTTAATATGCCCTAACTGCCGAAATGAGGCGAGCCTATAATCGCCCAACATAACAACCCAAATCGATTTGTCAAGATTTCAGTAGCTAGAGGGCCATAAGCACGAGCAAAACCCATGTCTCTGATTCGCCCATCACTGGCCACCAATACCATAACCGCCAAATCTCCCATTATTTTTGTGAAGGACAAAGTGTCGGATGGAGTATCAAACTAAGTGTCGGATGGAGTACCAGACTGAGTGTCGGAAGCAAAAACAAGCTGCGATTTTTCCCTGTGACACCAAAAATGTGAATTAGATTCCTCTAAACATAAAAACATATTGAATTACACTCAAGATCATCATAAAACATGAGTTATGCATACATGGTGTGGATCATAGCGATTTGACACAAAATATCTTCAAAAACTTCTTCAAAACATGAAAACACATATACACATTCAGCCAAAAGGATCTAATTAATGTCATAAAATCGATCATATCACGGGCCCAACATCTCACGAGATGACCGACGGCATGTAAGGTACCAAGCTAAGAATTATACTATCGTCGGTGACACTTTGTATCGCCGAGGAATAGACAATATCTTGTGTCATTGTTTAACTCATGGAGAAGTTGATTCAGTCATGAACGATTGCCACAGTGGGGCTTGTGGTAGTCATCTATCCGAGCTTTATACAGCCCAAAAAATTTGCAAGCCGGTTATTTCTGACCTACTATATTTAAAGATTGTATTAAAGAGGTTAAGAAGTGTCACCCATGCCAAGTGTTCACTTGGAAAATGCGCTTGCATCCAGCCCCTCTTCACCCAGTCATTACCATTGGTCCCTTCACCAAGTGGGGGGTGGACTTCGTGGATTGCAACCCAACTTTGGTTGGGGGGCATCAACACATTATCGTGGCCATCGACTACTTTACCAAGTGGGTCAAGGCCATGCCTACAGTTAAATCCGATGGGAATACTATCGCCTTCTTTGTATTTAATCAAATTATTGCCCAATTCGGTATCCCGAGTGAGATTGTCACTAATCATGGCAGTCACTTTCAGAACAAAATGATGGAAGATCTAGCATCTAAGTTGGGGTTTAGAAATGGTCATTATTCTCCTTATTACCCCCAGGAAAATGGACAAGTAGAGGTCGTCAACAAGTCTCTCAACACCATTTTGCAAAAAACTGTTATCCAGAGCAAGTCTGATTGGCACATTATGTTATATCCCGCACTCTGGGCATACCAAACCTCAGTCAATACTGCCACCGATTTTTCCCCTTTCCAGTTAATACACGGTGTGGAGTCGATATTACCTATTGAATGTAAAATCCATTCTCTTAAGTTGGCAATTGTGCTCCTACCTGACACTTCCAATCTCGAGTGACACCTTGTACACCTAGAGAGTCTCGACAAGCAGCGTCGAGATGCCTCTATGGCTATCGAGGCAGAAAAAGATGTGTCAAGGTCCAGTATGATAATTCTTTCTATCCTCGGTTATATGTTGAGGGTGACTTGGTCCTCTTGTATGGTCAAGCCAAAGAACCATTGGGGGCAGGCAAGTTTAAACCCATGTGGCACAGTCCTTATATCGTGCGACATGTCTTAGAAAAAAGAGCCTATGAGTTGGAAGATTATGAAGGGAATATGTTGGTCAACCCCAGGAATGGGCTCTACTTGAAAATATATTACACTTGAGCCCCAAGCTCGGGCGAAACTCTTTGTATACTAATGTAATTTGGTGTATATATCTTTTCCCTTTCTTTTCATCTTCAGCTTGCTTATCGAGTTTTCCCTTGGTTGGCAGATGTCAACGGAGTCTTCAGTCTACCTAGGATTTGCAGATGAAGCCAGTTGTCATACACGAAACTTGGCTTTCGTCGCTTGGGTGGTTTACTCACCCGAGGGTCTATTGGTGTCTTCAGGTGGCGTATGCCTAGGGCCATCCACGAATAATGTGGCTGAATATAGCATCGTTATAGAACTTTTGCATGATACTATCTCACATGGTATTCCCTCATTAGAGGTTCATCTGGATTCCCAGTTAGTAGTATGTCAGTTGAACGGTAGTTACCGCGTGCGTGATCCTACTTTACTATGACGATTCCTACGGGTACGTCTTTTAGAACAACAATTTGATTTTATTACTTATTATCACATTCCTAGGAGTTCTAATCATGTATTTGATGCTTATGTTAATTTCATTTTAGATTGGCATTTGTCACATAACTAAAGCAAAGAAAATCATCTCATCAATGTACACATTGTAAAATATAAGTAAAGCCGAAAATCTCTGTTTTATATATATTTCAAAAAATATGGTGTTTATAGTACAAAATTGGGGCTTATACCCTAAATACATATACAGTTGGTACTACAATATCCATGACATCTACGCCTGTGGCACCAGATGTGTGTCATGGTAGCAAACTACGGCATTTGTGAGACATTGAAAGATTCGTACCCAAGCCCTGGGCACACCAACCACATGGTGTTTCATGGATTTAGGAAGATCCTCTACCTGAACCATGGGAATCCTATGAGTCAAATGAGACAGGTTTCCCTGCACATTTTTTAGGACTCTCTCAGCTTCTCCTCCCGCCACCTCGTCTCCTCGGTTCCTCCGTCGATGTTGAGGAAGCCCTTCTCGCCATCACGGACCCACATCTATGTTACACAAATGTCTAGTTAGTACTTAAGCATCATCCAACAATATTTTTTGTTTCAGTATACAAAAATACAAAAAAATGAAATATTTAAAAACATTTGACATACCTATGTCACTATAGGCAGTCCCTAGTGGGAGTGGCATGTCTGGATCCCCTCTGAAGTTGATCCCTGCATAGGGATAGTCATCTAGGGCAATGACCTGTCGCTTCCACCAGTAGAAGAAATCCTCGTTGTAGGGTGTGGACACCCTACATCCCCCCTGTCATCTCATTACCTCGGTCCACCTTGCCATGGTTGGATCGCAAGGTCCTCTAGGAAGAATCTCGACTCTAGGTCCCAAACCTCGAACCTACTCGAAGAAAAAACTGCATAAAATAGAGGAAAACTCAAAAATCCTCTTACTCCCCTGTTTGCACTCTATCAAATGGTTCTTCAAGTTTTCCAATAGTGAGGTACACCAATCATATACTGTGGGTCTCATACACTGTACTGCATAGAACATGAGTAGCCTCGATGCTTGGTGAAACGACGTCGAACCTTTGATCCTGGTAAATACGAGGACAATAATCTTGAGGCTAAGATTATTTATCGCTGAAATGGGGAGTTGACTCTCGACCTTAGGAGTCCCTGCTACACAGTGGGCATCTATGTACTCCTCTGTTTTTATTCCTCTCCCTGCTCCCCGTGACTTGAGGTCTACAACCTCACCCCGGCGTGATAGTCCAGTCAAAAATTAGATATCCTCTACTTCAATTCTCAATGCTTGCCCATCGAGATTGAAGCTTTCACTCTCAGGGTCCCAGTAACCCACAAGCATCTCAAGCAACCTCACTTGGGCCCTCATTTCTTTGAGTACCCAAAATTTATATAAACCGCATCTTTTCAAGACCATTTGGGCCCTCGGATCTTGATCCACAGCAGCGTCGACCCCCTCATTCTCTCTTTCTCTCCATTCAAGAACCATCCTACCAAGGAAAAATCAAAATTTGAGTTAGCAACATTAGAATTCATTGTTTGTGTGCCTGTACGCGAGCTGCTTCACTTACAGTCGCGTATAGGGCTGGGTATACGCGCCATGTAGTTTTCACAGGTGTGTATAACCCATCGTATATGTGACCCAATAAGATACAGCCCACGTACATTGAATTTCATAATTTATGCCCTAAATTACTCAAAATTTAGAACCTAATTTAAAAATTTAAACCACTGGAAATTAAGAGGAAGGGAAGAAGAATTACTTGGTCTAGACGGTTTCTGATTTCATTGCCTGACACTCCTGCAATCACCATTTGAATCTCGGAGGTATTTTGGTCCAATTTGCATTATTTGGGTAAAAAATCAAAATGGTATCGTAATTTTTGGTTTTGTTACTATTTATAAACAATTTTTACCCACTTTCTATAGTTTTGATCCATTTTTTCGCCTAATGGACTAATACAAAGGTGGATTGAGTTGGTTTTTGTAGTTTTCACCAGGGATTCTTGTGGATTTCGATGTTATGTTGGCCGTTTGTCATCTTGGACAAGTATTTTCACTACCCAACATATAGGATAAGATATCCATTCCATAATGCATTTTCGCATCGTCCTACAACTGTCAATTTTTATGCCTTAGGTATGAACCCATTTGTTGTGACACAGAACCTTCCATCTTCTATAAGTAGTGTTGTTATCAAGTGGTAGAAACTTACCAAACATGGGTGCCCTAATTAGATCCCCTACTGCATTTGGTGCCCATGCAGAGATTTGTTCCATAGGACCGGGAGTCTCGCATAGCTAGTACATGAATTTATGTTGAGCCTCATTTCTCACTCATAAGCATGTTGACTTATACACCGAGGGCTCCCAACCAAGTTTAATTTAAGCTCTTTTCCAACTCGTCTTCAAAAAGAGAAAATATTTTCGAGTGAACTTGTCTCTTTCACACTCATAAATTGGATTTGAAAGGACATCTATTTCGCACAAGTTTATCCCTTTTTCACACCAAGTAGACTAAAATTCATAAAAAAGGACATTTTTTGGCGTTAAGTTGTGATTGCATCTCATGCCCTTGCTTGCAGTATTGAACCTATAGCCGGTTCTCCCTTTGCGTTATAAACTGTTTTCCTCAACAATTTTTTCATCCTCAACCAAGCAGAGCCTTGTTCATATCCTTCGCAATTTAACACCCTATACCTAGGAGGGAACATTCCCCTGAGTGTCCATCTCCGGCATGCATCTCCTTGCATTAATCATAGGTATGTTCCACTGTTGGAAATAGTTTTTCTTTCTTGCGACACTCGTTCCCTCCTCTGTATCATAGCATTCATTTGTTATGAAAAAACAAAAAAAAAAAGACAGGTGGGAAGGGAGAATTATCTTGTATTGGCAGTAGTTTGAATAGAACACAAAATTATTTGAGTCCATTCATCATCATCATTTTGGGATTAGCATGGCCTTAGGAAGCTGAGCTCGTTAAAGATTCTTCTCTACTGACTAGTCACTCTTCTAGTCCCTATAGAGAGTTTCATGGATGCCTCTTGCATCTCATGGTTTCATCATTGGGTCTATGTTGTTGGAGTCCTTCATATGTCTCATGCTCTTTCTCAAAGGAAGTCTATCAACCTGTGTCGGACACTCCTCAAAACTCTTGACTTTTCATGTCGACCATACCCTCATTTTGTCTTAGAGTCACATGATATTGTAGTCCTATCATGCACCCTGGCCCTACTTTCATCATTGGTAGGTAACCTTGAACCCAGCAGTCGACACTTCATCATTGGTCGTTGACCGGGTGGTTTCCCTTGTGTTCAACGGAAATAAATCTATTCACACATTGGGATTCATGCAGTGTCTTGGATACCATTATCCTTATTGGTGGTTTCCTCACCTTTGTCAGCAATTTTCATCATTGGCTGCTATTCAGAGGGTATTTTTCGTGTACCGCTTGCACTTGGCACACGCGAAAGACGCATAGGGTCGTTGGTTCGTGAACATGTTCTTCGTCTGATTTCCTCGAAATCATGAAGCTCATGCTTTATACCTCGTGTTTACTGATGAGAGATGCCTCAATGCTCTCCTTTCAGTAGGTCTCCTTCCATAGACTTCATCTCATTTATTCTGGAAACGAGACTTAGAGTCTTATGAGTACCTTGAGGCTTGCATTCATTAGTGGCAGTTTCTTTCACCATCGACAGTTGGGAATACATCAATGTGTCATGATCGATGGATTATTTAGGTGTTCGACACTATCTCCTTTATTCATACTTTTATAATATACTAAGTGCCTTGATACCTACTTTCATTATTGGTAGGTTGTCTCATGTTTGTTAATAGTATACATCAATGACCGGTAATCAAACGATGTCTCATTGTGTTCAACCTCAACTCCTTTATTCACATGATGTAGACTTGCACCCTTGGCGGATTATGTAGAAGACTTGAAGAGACCAGTATGTGGCCGCAAATTTCCTAAGTTGTTGCTTCCTTTTCATTGGTCCAGTACCTATATGACTTCAATGATCATGGGAGATCATATTGTACTCCATTGCATACAGATATCTTCATATTTATTTTGAGATTGGTTTTACTATGCCTTGTTTGTGACTATGATAGCCATTAGCATGTAACCGCATTTGTATTCGCCTATTCATAGCCACAGACACTAGTTTGGAATATTTTCACATGGATCTGCAGTCTAATTCTATTATCATACATGTATACAAAGTCAGTGCAGAATGTAATGAGCAACTAGGTCTTCCAGCTGGTTCCCCATCACTCCACTTCTGGGTTGTTTATAATGTATTTCGACCATCGTAGATACTCCTCTGCCCTCACACATTAGGGGGCATCTGTTATAGCAAGATTTTTCTCACCCTATGCAATCTTGCACAGAAGGCCTTTTTCCATTTCCCCGTGTAGACTTATCATCCCTGTTTGTAAAATCCAAAGCTAAAAATAAATATTTTTCCACATGTATGCATATTGCCTACTATATAACATTACTACAGCCCACATACTTTAGGATTTGTGCCAAAAAATGAAAATTATTGTTGGGTTTCCATGTCACGATGGGAGATCTATGATCTTTGGCCTTCCATATACTGGAAACATTCCGAATCGACCCTTCAGTTCCATTTTGAAGGCTATAAATGGGCCAATTCCGAGCTATGGAAAAGAAGAGAAAGAATTCAACTTTGAGAGAAAATTTACTCTGGAGAAATTATTTACTTCATATTGAGTCTACACCCCTTTGTCATTTAAGTCTGAACACAGTGTTCAGCCCCCAAGCTCTTCCATTATTGATCGAGAACCTCATTGCTTCTCTATTATGAGCTTGCCTTTGGTGGAGGATTGAAGTGGTGGAGGCCCAACTGGAAGGAACTTATTTTCTCGGTTCCGAACCGTGCCGACACGGAAGTCTGTAACATTTTCACTTATGTTGATCACATATTAATAGAAATACCCTTTTCCCATCCAATTGATATCTCGCAAATATTTGAATTATTGTTACATAGGTGTATTTTTCATGTTTATTGATGGATTATGCTATTGAATGTGATAACATTATATAATATCACCATATGCTTGCTTTGCTTGGTTGTTGAGGACCAGTTACAGGTATATTGCTTTGGGTCAAGTGATCAATGGTGGACTTCATCAAACGTCTGGACGAGGTAGGCCTTTTATCTTGTCTTGCCAACATATTTGTTTTCATAGCATACTTGAGAAGAGAGTTGATTTCTGCAGTCATTTCCGTTTGTTGTGGTTTACCCTAGCCATAGAGATATTTTCCTCGTAACAACAAGTACACGTAAGTGGAAAAATGGTTAAGTGTTGAGACTTTTCGAATAGACTTATGAAAAGAATGTTACAATATTATGAGTCTGCAAGTCCACGTAAGTGGAAAACTGGTTAAGTGTTGAGACTTTTTGGATGAACCTATAAAAGGAATATTACAAGATTATGAGTCCGCGAAGGAACAAGAAGTTAAGTGTTGGTGACAGGATCATAGAAGGTATGAATATAGGCCATGAGTTCATGAGTCTGCAAATGTTGAGCTCGTTAATACATTAAGGAATCTACATATAAGTGCAAAGTGAGTGTGGCAGAGATTTAATCAAGAAATGATCAAACGGTTCTTGAGCATTGCTATCATGTTGCATGTGCTAATGAATATTCTTTCACTGTTTTTCCACCGTAACTTTCTGCTTGGAGCTCGAATTTGAGAAAACGAATAGTCGTTGGAAAGTTGTTTTGAAAATGAATGCATTTAAGGAATCCTACATGGGAGTAGTGCATTAATATTCTTCATAATTTAAAATGAAGAATGAATTGTAATGTAATTGATAAATATTTTGCAATATGCTTAATTATAACAACAATTATTGCATGCACATTCTTATAGAATTAGAGATACAAAAAAGAAAACTTTAGTTCCTACATGAGAACTAGAGACATGGAGGATTCTTAAGGGTTTTTCATCCATGAAGAAGAAATTGGAGGTCTTCATACTAACATGGGTAATGTTGAGATGGAGTTTAATGGGAGAAGAGACAAGCAAGGGACTATAACTATGAGAAGTTTTCATAGGGAAGTACAGAGCTATAGAGTTGATAATGAAAGTCTTATGAAGGCTTGGGAAGAGATACTTCAGAGATTAAACATGTTGCATAAGCAAGTTAACAAGGACTCTAGCACCAAGCAAGCAGCTAGTGCTAGACAAGTATCATCATCTAGATCCCATAGAAAAAGAGATAATCATGGAAATGATAGGCAGTCAAGAAGCATGAGTAGGCACCATCATTCTCCAAGGAAATTCACTAGAAGAACTCATGCAAGTTCAGGGATAGGGTGCATCCCAAGTGTGTCTCTTGTTTGGAGGAAACGTGGAAGGCCTGAGGCAGACATATTGCAAGGTGAACTCAGGAAACTCAAGCCACCTAATTTCAATGGTGAACATCGGAAGGGTGAAGAGGTCGAGGCCTGACTATTGGAAATGAAGAAATATTTCAAGCTACATGATTACCCCTCTTGAGTAGAAGCTATAATTGCAACCTGCCACTTGCAAGGAAAGGCAACCATGTGGTGGAATAAACTTAAGAAAGAAAATAACCTTGATGAGAAAAGAATCTCATGGAGGCAATTCAAGGGATATTTCCAAGAGAAATATTTGTCTGAGCATTACTATGAAAGAAAGACGAAATATTTCTTTGAAATCAAGTTGGGAACCATGACAATGGAGGAATATGAGAAGCAATTCTTTGAATTGTTGAAGTATGTTGACTTCATCAAGGATGAGAAAGTCAACATACTTCCAAAAATATTAGAATGATAAGATGAAAGGGAAAAAGGATCAAATGAAGAAGGGTTTTAATCCACCCTTTTTCAGGAATAATTCCCAAGCAAATCAGCAAATTCAAGTCGCCCAAAATGAACACAAGACTACATATTCATTTGGAAAAAGGCTAAGGTAGCAGCCTGTGCAATGTTGGGGATGCGATGGAAATAATTTATATAGGGATTTCCCTCATAGAGGATAAATAATGAGGACTATCCACAACATTCAAGAGGTTGAAACAGTGGAAGACATGGGAGGAAGCATGCCAAGGATTTATGCAGCTTTGGATGACAAGTAGGAAGAGTATCAATCCCCCATGATTGAAGTGGAAGGTACAATCAATAATGAGTTCATAGTAATTTTAATTGATTTTAGAGCTAGCCATAGTTACATAAATGCTAACATTGTTGAAATATTTCACTTGCAAAGAAGTAAGAATAATAAATCTTGTTCAATTAGCCATGGGGGCTAAGAGGAAAATTAATGAGTTGGTTAAAGATTGTCCGATAGACGTGAATGGACTCAATACAAAGGTATATGTAAACATCATACCATTGGGTTCATATGAATGTTTAATTGGCATGGATTGTTTGGAAAAACATCATGTTGTCCTAGATTGTTACAACAAGACAATCACATGTCTTGATGAGGAAGGGCAACAAGGAAAGATTCAAGGCATTCCAAGAGTTCTACTGTTAGAGATATTTCAGCTATGTAGTTGAAGAATAGCTTTAGGAAAGGATGTCAAATGTTTGCAACCCATATGGAGGAGGAAACCAAAGACAAAGTGACAAGCATTGAAGACCATCCATTCTTGAGGGATTTTGAAGATGTTTTTAGAGAAATTATTAGAATACCACCAAAAAGAGACATTGATTTCTCTATTGATTTGATGCCATGGGTTTCCCCAGTGTCTAAGACACCCTACGGAATGGGCACACCATAACTAAAAGAGTTGCAGATGCAGCTTGAAGAGATTTTAAAGAAGGGGTATATACACCCAAGTGTGTCACCTTGGGGAGCCCTGGTTCTTTTTGTGAAGAAGAAGGATGGAACCTTAAGGTTGTGTATTGATTTCATTAAGCTTAATAAGGTTACCATAAAGAATAACTATCATTTGCCAAGAATTTAAGATTTTTTTGACCAGCTAAAAAGTGCAAGAATTTTTTGAATATTGACTTGAGATCAGGCTATCATCAAGTAAGGATAAAGGAAGAAGACATCAACAAGACAACATTTAAAACAAGATATGGGCATTATGAATTCACGATAGTGCCATTTGGGATATCAAATGCCCCAACAATTTTTATGTGACTGATGAATGGAGTGGTCAGGGAGTACCTGGACAAGTTTGTGATTGTGTTCTTGGATGATATCCTCGTCTACTCTAAATAATAAGAAGAACATGAGAAACATGTAAGAATGGTGTTGCAAGTTTTAAGAGAGCATAAATTGTATGCTAAGCTAAGTAAGTGCATCTTTTACCAAAAGAAGATTCACTACTTGGGGCATATAATTTCAACAACAGGGATAGAAGTTGATCTTGAGAAGATATAGGTCATTAGAGGATGGGCAGCGCCAAAGAATGTGATAGAGGCCAGATCATTCGTGGGTCTTACCAATTATTACCAAAGATTCATAAAAGGTTATCAAGGATTGCATGCCCAGTCACTTCTTTGCAAAAGAAGGGAGTGAAATTTGAATGGACTTTCAAGTGTGAAGAGAGTTTTCAACAATTGAAGGAAATATTGACAAGTGCACCAATCTTGAATATTGAAGATCCAAATGAATATTTTGTTGTGTGCACTGATGCATGCAAGGAAGGACTCAATGGAGTTCTCAGTCAAAGGGACCATGTGGTTTCCTATGAGTCTAGAAAATTAAAAGAGCATGAGATGAATTATGCTACACATGACTTGGAGTTAGTAGTGATTGTACATGCATTAAACATGTGGATACATTACCTTATGGGTAAGAAATTTGAGCTAAGAACAAGCCACTGTGGTCTGAAACATTTGTTTGGACAACCAACACTAAACGCTAGACAAACTAGATGGATGGAATTTCTGAGTGAATATGACTTCGAAATTAAGCATATAAAAGGCAAAGAAAATTAAGTGGTTGATTCTCTCAGCGGGAGAGCTCATGAAGTGCATGTGCAACCATCAGTATGTACATGAAAGATTTGAAAGATCAAATTATTGCAGCAACAAATTCAGAGCATCAATATGTGAAAATAAAAGAAACATTACAGCAAGGAAATTTTCAATAGAAATTTAATTTTTATGAGCTGAAAGAAGATGGAATTCTCATGTACAAGGGAAAAGCATATGTATTGAATTCCAATGAGCTGAAAAATGCAGTTTTAAAAGAAATGCACAATGTTCCATATGTCGGGAACCCATGATATCATAAGACAATTGCAATAGTAAGAAGCCAATATTTTTGGCCAGAAATGAAGAAAGAAGTGGCTAATTACATAGCCAGATGTCTAGAATGCCAAAAAGTGAATATAGAGCATAGACATCCAGCAGGTTTGCTACAGACATTTCCCATTCTGAAATGGAAGTGGGATGTTGTCATGGTTGATTTTATTACTAAGATGCCCTAAACAATGAAGTAGCATGATTCGATCACGGTGGTTGTGGATAAATTAACTAAAGAAACACATTTTATTCCAGTGAAGATCACACACAAGGAAACAAATATTGTAGATATTGATCCGGATTATTTTCGGCACGAAATGAGAGCGGAGATATAATAAAGAAATGCACAGAGATATCGCGGATATTCAATAATATAATAGAAATGTATCAGAGATGCAACCATAAACATAGATATACAGTAATACATGATTTCTATTAATGAAAGAAATGTACAGAGATTGTAAAATACAAAGTGAAAGACTCGCTAGAATGGTGGCAACTTATCTCTGAGAAGAGATGTGACGGCTACTCGCATTCGCAAGAAGATGGTGACAATGAGGCTCTGAAGGCATTTTTACAATAAACAGGAATGCCAAAAACCATAGACATCCAAAAACCTAACCCTAGGAGATGAAGCGCCAAAATTCATGTGGGCCCCGTTTGGGTAAGTTAGTACATTAACTTCCCGGGGTCGTAACTTTTGCATACGATCTCCGTTTTAGGCGTATGATAGCTCGTTGGAAAGGTATCGTCGAGGAGATTCATTTTGGGGGCTCAAATATTCCTTCAGCTATCATTGAGAACCTCTATCTTGAAAAACCTTCATTTGGGCCCTCAAAATGGCCTCGAAAGTTAAAACCTGCTAAAAATAGTAGATTGACAAAATTGTCAGAAAGCTATTTTGAGCCAGTTGGAAAAGGTGGGTGGCCACCGATATCCACCTGGATCAGATATCTACATGAAAGAAGTTGCTAGGCTACATGGATTACCTAAGGCAATAGTTTCAGATAGAGATCCAAAGTTTACTTCAAATTTTTGGAAAGGTGTGTTCAAAATCTTTGCAACAAATTTGAATCTCAGTACAACGTATCATCTTGAGTCAGATGGGAAAATAGAGAGGAATAACAGGATAATTGAGGACATGCTTAAAATGTATGTGATGGATGAACCATCAAAGTGGGAAGATTATATTAATTTAGTTGAATTTTTTTATAACAATGGGTGTCAAGCCTCATTGAAAATGATTCCATTTGAAGCATTTTATGGAAGAAAATGTAACACACACGTGACTTGGCATAATCTATCAAACAAAGCAGTTTTTGGGATATATTTGTTGAAGGAAATGGAAGAGTGGATGACAAATATAAAGCATAATTTAAAGGCTACCCAAGATAGGAAGAAAAGTTATGCAGACAAGAATATAGTTTTCAGATATTTTAAAGTGGGTGAACTTGTGCTTTTGAAAGTGAAGGAAAAGAGAAGCTTGGTAAGATTAGGAGGTTGCCCGAAGTTGGCAGCAAGATATTGTGGGCCTTTTGAAATATTAGAAAAGATAGGACCAGTTGCATACATGCTAGCATTACTTGTATCCATGAGAGTGTATAATGTATTTCATGTATCATTATTAAAGAAGTATGTACCTGATCCTAACCACATAATTGATTGGAATATGATCCAGGTGGAGCACGAAGGGGATTTCCAGGCGGAACCAGTATGCATCCTGGACCAGAAAGTCAAGGTTATTAGGAAAATATCCTTAGGGATGGTAAAGGTTCACTGCACCTGCTACGGTCATGATGATTCTACATGGAATCATTAAGAAAACATGCAAGAAGAATACCCACAATTTTTTTACAGTTTAGAAGAAAACATAATACAAGACTCCATTTTGAGCAGCTAAAATTCTAGAACCACATCTCACAGTCCTATCCAACTGTGTTGGGGACCTTGATAAAATAATGGATCATTCCTTGGGTTATCCCTGATAAATGGATGGTACATCCCTTGGGTTATCCTTGATAAATGGATGGTACATCCCTTGGGTTATCCTTGATAAAAAAAATGGTGCATTCCTTAGGTCGACGAGTTGAGAGGAATATGAGATTGATTGGATGGAGTTGTTGTTGGAGTTGTTAAATTGTAGAATTTTATTTCTAAGTATTGTGACGTAAATTTTCATATATGAATATCGGCATAGAGTGTACCGAGGATGAAGCAAAATTGTAGGGGAGGGGGAATGTAACATCCCCACTATAATCCCCAATTTAATTAATTCTTATGTGGATACAATATGTGGCTACAACCAAGCAATGTAATTTGTGAATTGTATCTCTATGTTTTAATAATAAAATGCAATGTCAACATCTAAGGGGACATGGACAAGATATGGGGGCTGAATTAATCCACAAGAGGGGGAAGTGTCTAGGATAATGACCAAGAGGGGTCAAAGGGGGGATTACCCATGTATATCAATTCAACTCATTTCTAATTGATTGTTCTAAAATCCAATCATTGAATACATGTAAGAGGGTGGGTGTGAGTGGTCACATCCCAAAGTTATTGGGCACATGGGGGTTGAGTACAATCAGCTTGGGGAAGAGTGTGAGTCAAGAAAGAAAAGCCAAAAGGAGGAAATTTGTATGGGTTGAGGGAGAAATTTTACATTATTTAGTTTTTTGCATGGAAAACAAGGAGAGAGAAAGAAACAAAGTTAGAAGAAGATGCAGCCATGGAGGGAGAATTATAGAGCAAGCTAGAGCGTAATTGGAGCGAATTGGAGATGGAAAATTGAAGAGACCCTGATAAACGAATGACACATTCCTTGGGATAATCCTGATAAATGGATGGCACATGCCTTGGGTTATCCCTAATAAACGAATGGTGCATTCCTTAGGTTGGAAAGGTCAAGATGCAGGTTGTCAGGCCTGAAGAGTGAACTCCGGAGTGATTTGCATATAAAGAATGCTAACAATTAAGTTGTATTTCATGTTGATTATTAGCATGATTTATATGCATCTGTTTATTAGCATGCTAATAAATAATTAAGGCTAAATATGTTCTAGTTCGTAGTTGTAATCTACAGGAAATCGACTGACTGTAAAAGAATTAAGTAGTTAGCAGAAATCTCATTTTTATGTTTGTTCCACATGTAATGTTGCTTAGATAGAGGCTAGGTACATTTACATTATGGTATCAGAGATTATAATGAGAGAATTTTGTGTGGCATGGCCTAGTCTAGGTGGTTGAGTATGTTACATGGCATGTCGATAGTGGAAGCATTATATTTTGGGAAAAGAAATGATCGTCCACACTTATCACAAGCCCTTGTAATTCATGCAGATATAAGGAAAATTACATAATGATGTCTATCAGAAGTGGTCTATGTACTTGCAACAATTCCACTTGAACATTAAGTACAAGAAGAGCAACAAAAATCATGTTGTATAATACCTTGACGATTCCTCAGTTGTGGCACTAACCATAGTTCTTAACTCCTATGGGTAAGAGACCTCCAGGTGGCCCCAATTGTATGAAAATGACCCTGACTTTTCTACTACATATCAAACATTAGGCATATGTAAACAAGTTCCAAACTTTCACATCTAAGATGCACTTTTATACTACCTGGGCCATATTTTTGTTCTTTCAAGCAAGAATGCAAACCTAATTTAGGAGGCACAATAAAGTCGGGTGGTAGGGAACTTCATTGTGGAGATTACATTAGCAATACTTTAGAAGTATTTTTACTTGCCAAAACTCCAATAGGATGTAAGAAGGTATATTGGATCATGCATTACCTATGCCATTGCTAAACCTGTTGTTAAGGAGATGGGGCCATGCACTTCTCTACCTAGTCCAAACAAGCCCTAGGAGTCAGTGTCCATGGATTATACGTCATCTTTTTCTTCCACCGAGCATGGTAACGATTTTGTCTTTGTGGTTGTCGATTGGTTCTCTAAGATGGCCACTTTGGCACACTGTAAGAAGAGTATCACAGTCAAATCCATTGCCAAGTGCTTCTTTGTATGTGTTTGGGTTTATTTTTAGATACCATGGACCATTATTTTAGATAGGGGAAATAGGTTCCTTGGTACCTTCTTGTCAAACATGTGGTTTCTAATGGAAACCAAGCTAACCAAATCAACTGCCTTCCACCCCTAAACAAATAAAAAAATAGAATTGGTCAATATGATGATTGTGCATATCATACGCATGTACAACTCCAAGAATCCATGTACGTGGGATAAGATCCTTCCATATGTTCAACATAGCTACAATAGATCCCTCAAACTCTATTGGCCACAACCCTTTCCAAGTGTGCTTGGGGTTCCATCCGTTGGCCCCAATTGATGTAGTTATTCCTATTGCATCTTCATAGGAAAAGTCTTCCCTTGTTAGACTGAGGCAGATAGAGAAGCCAAATTTTTTGAATAGATCTATCACATCCAACAACAGGTTCATGATATCCCATGTAAAGCCAATGTTAAGTACAAGCAATGACATGACTAGTATCAGGTTCCACACAAGTTTGAGGTTGGTGATAAGGTGTGGTTGCATTTGCAAAAAGAGCGCATCATTGAACCTCACAAGAATCTCAAACCAATATAATATGGTCCTTACACCATCACGAAGGAAATGGGTGAGAATGATTTTGAATTGTGTATTCCCCCTTTACTCGGCTTGCACATAGTATTTAATGTGGAGCTACTTCGACCATATTTTCCACACCTATTGGACACTTCAAAGGTGGCTGAGATTTGGCCCCTATAGAATTTAATATTGATTTCATTGAGAAATATATAGTGGACCGGGTCATGGACACCAAGACGAAGGGAACCTGCTAGCAAAACATACAACTCTATCGAGTTCTCAAAGCAAAATAGCTTCTTCACTAAGGAAAGTGGCTCACCAAGAGTCAAATTCAACAAAATTTTCCCCATATGATGAGGGAACTTGATGAAATGGGGACCATTACTTCATAATGGGGTAAGAATGATCCAATTGGACATCAATGACCACCCACCTCTTCCATTAACTCAACATGGTTCCCCATCTTAGCATTTTGTTATCTATAGTTTTTCACGTCCTAAACTTTTGAGGTTGTTTTAAAGCCTTAAACAATGTTTTTTGGCCATTTGAGGGCCCGGGTTGGCCATGGCCTTCCCACACCTACCAACAATTGTACTGCTCATTAGATGTTTCCAATGATCTACTATGCATCCCAAATGGAGATTGTATGCAAAAGTTGTGTCCCTGAGAAGTTGACGTATCAACTATCCACCTTGGAGCCTGCAATCATTTTCATGCTTCATCTCTTAGAGTTAGGATTTTGGATATTTAGGGTTTAGTACTTTATGCTAAAAATCCATTTTCTTTCTCTTGTAATGTTCTCTTGCAAATGAGCGTAGCTAACACTTCTCTCTTCATAGATAAGCTACCACCATTCTAGCTTGTTTGTATTGCTTTGCATTTTACAGTCCCTTCCTATTTCATTCATTAATAGAATTTGTGTTTCACTATGTTACTGTGCTCTCTATAATATTTTTGAGTGTTTGTTTCCATTCATATTCTTTCCTTTCATTTCATTCTCTATACAATCCAAATCAACTAGCTTTGCATCAACTCCCCCCAAATTACTTATATGTCACTCAGGGATTCTCTTTTAACCAGTAACACTTATAACTTTTACTCTACCACTGCATAGTTGTGTTGGATCTTATGGATATGAAACTTAGTCAACAACAAATGTCCACTTATAGCTTGAATGTCGACCCGAGTCAACATCATGAAATTGATCAACAAGGTTGTGAGGATGATCAAGGGATTTGTTGATAGTGTCCTTGCCATTATCAAAAAAAGGCTTAGAGACAATTTTTTCTATCAACTAGGCCAGAACCAAGCCTATGAATATTATAATAATGGATTTGAGGGTGCCCATGGTGAAATACCTATGAATCATTTTCATTACTATAAAATCAATGTGAAATACCTCTGAATCATAACCATTACTAGAAAATCAGGGTGAATGGGGGAATCTAGTTTGAATTTTAAAAGACAAAAATTGATTTCCATGCTCTCCCCTCACAAGTACTAGTCAGATAAGGGTTTTAGATATAATTTTTTGAAAATAAATTATGGGCTATATATAGTTAAACCCCTCTATGTAAATAATTCACCAACCAAAATTCCAAACCCCCTAATTTTGCACATGGGCGAAATTTTGCACTAAACATTTTCCATGCTCATCATTATGATGAGGGTGGGGGTTAGAAGAAAAATTAGGGAAAACACATTTAATATTTTTCCAAAATATCTTCCCCCACCACCACCCTCATAATTATAATGGGGGTGGGGGAGATATTAGGGAAAACATATTTAATATGTTTGAGGTGGGGGGAGATATTAGTAAAAAAATATTTAATAGAGAAACATGTTAATTATGTTAAATTCTCAAATATCTCCCTCCAACCCCACCCTCATCATTGTGGGTGTGGAGGAAGATGTTAGAGAAAACATATTTAATATGTTTCTCTATTAAATATGTTTTCCCTAATATCTCCCCCCACCCCAAACATAGTAAATATGTTTTCCATGATATCTCCCCGAACCTCCATTATAATGATGAAGGTGGGGGTGGGGGAAGATATTAGGGAAAACATATTTAAATATATTTTCCCTAATATCTCCCCAAACTCCCAACCTCATCATGAGGGAGATATTAGGGAAATCATATTTAATATGTTTCCATATTAAATTTGTTTTCCCTAATATCTCCCCCATGATGAGGGTGGGGTAGGCGAGAGATATTATGGAAAACATATATGATGAAGGTGGGGGAGGGGGAAGATATTATGGAAAACATATTTAAATATCTCCCCCATCCTCATCATATGTTTTTCATAATATCTCCTCCCTGCCCCACCCTCATTATATGTTTTCCATAATATCTCCCCCTTACCCCACCCTCATCATGGGCGAGATATTAGGGTAAACATATTTAATATGTCTTCCCTAATATATCTACCCACCATCATCATCATATAATGATGACGGTGGGGGGAGACATTAAGGAAAACATATTTGTTGGGGTGAGGGGAGATATTAGGAAAAACATACTTAAATATATTTTCCTTAATATCTCCCACCACCCCCCCCTCATTATAATGATGAGGATAAGGGTGGAGGGAGATATTTGGGAAAAGACATTAAATATGTTTTCCCTAATATCTCTCCCCGGTGTGGGATTATAGTGATGATATTGGGGGTGGAGGGAAATATAGGGAAAACATATTTAAAACTTTATTGTAATGAGGGTGTGGGTGGGGGGAAGATATTAAGCAAAACATTTTTTCCCTAATATAACCTCCACCCTCAATATATTTTCCCTAATATCTCCCCTCACCCTCATTAAATCACTTTGTACAATATTAACATATAAAATATATAATTCTATCAATTTAGAATGATTTTAATTGGATTTCAACTCAAAAATGTGAGTTCCTATTACCCTTTGAAGGAAGCTTTAAAAAAACCAATTCATAAAAAATGAAATGGGAATACTTTTAAGTAAAAAATAAACTTACTTGTAGACACTCTACCTCTATCTCATGGGTCATCTCAACCTCTATCTCATGGGTCATTTCAAGTAGTACAAACTAGCTTCAACCACGTTGATCCCTTTAGCTAGTGTCGATAGGCTCACAACTCTTACAATACTCAAGTTTGTACTATGTCATTCATCATCCCACATGGATTCTATGACCTCGATAGACTACTAAGCATGGTTGACTGACTAGGATAGACTCTCGATAATCCCCATGGTTAACTCCAAAAACTCTAACAAACACGCTATTTACTTTTTAATTCTATTTGTTCACTAAACTCTAGAACAAAATTCCCACAAAAAGTAATATACTCTCCATTGTGGCCCACACCTTGTTAAACATTGTCCATGGTAACTCATTATCCCCCGAGAGTCTAATAATTCGTGATGTCATCCTCTTCGTAACAACACCTTTTAATTAGCTTCCTATTTTTATGAGTGTGACACTACCTCACATTGGAAAGTAAATGGAAGTTATGCAAGTGAATATCTCTAATTATTTCATAAATTATACACTTATTATGAGCAAGGATGGAGGTGATATATGATGGTCTTCAGTGAGTTTAAGTTCTTTAATTACTTCATAAATTATATAAACTCATTATGAGTGAAGATGGAGATGATATGTCATAGTTTTAAGTTGATATTTGTTCAAATAAGATTCAAAAATCTAATTTTTGAATGTTTGTTTTTTAAATATAATTTTAAATAAATAAGTATGTATAAGGGTTTGAGTATGATGAAGTGCTTTTTCACATGATTTAGATATTGCTTTAATTATGTCTTTAATACTTCATGATAACACGATAGAAATTTTTAAAGTTTTTTTTTTTTTTTTTTATTTNAGAAATTTTTAAAGTTTTTTTTTTTTTTTTTATTTGTTGTTAATGGGGAAGAGGAATTACTACTCATAGAGATCCAATAAATATTTTTATTAAATTTTTTATTGTTGTATAGATATAGGTTTTCTTGGAGCTTAGAAAGCAAGGAACATTATTTTTAAATGAAGAAATAAGAATTCATAGTGAGGAGATTTTGTATTCCAACATATGATATATAGTTTTGGGATTATTTGGGTAGAGTAAGTCATTAATCTATGACCCATGTCCATGAGTATCACTAGTAATTGACCAATTTCTCATAATATTTGGATAGTTCACTTAGCACTTATTGTATCCCACTTCTTCACCCCTTTAAGCATCACTCAAAATGCTAAATGGACTGATGCAACTAGTACTCTACACAAATAATCCCTAAAATAATATATCAAAAATTCATATTTATTGTTCAAATATATAAACCTTTACATTTATATCTTTATTTTAATAAATTAATTCACAATGATTACCATAAAAACTATAATTTTTTATTTAATTAAAATGAAAATAAATAAATAAATATTTACGCCAAGGTGTATACCCATTGAAGATGGGCACAATTAATCACCTTTTAATCTAAAATTATAATCTGATGGCTAACAATTGAAGATGCTGGTATATTCTTAGTCGTCCTCTCAAATCAATGAATGTGATTTACTCTTCATAACTTCCTTGTATTTTTGAATGCATCAGTTAACCTGTTTACTTTTTAACATTTACCTAATCATATTAAGAAATTACTATACCACCATATGATGGCCACGTTTAACTGATTAACCTTTGGAATTACCACATTTGAAATTAACTTTTAAATTTCCTCAACTCTATATGCGTTTCAGCTATCCATGGGTTTCAACTGTCCGAAAAAAAGCTTTGGCATCGCTTTTCGACATTTACCAGCCATTTTACAGCTGTGCTAATATATGTTTAATTGTCTTCCTCTACACACATTCTTATAAATCACATTCTTATAAATCACCATGGTGGTGTTAATTCACACTAAAACTAAACTCCAATTATGTATATGATACTATTAATAATATCACATGAATATTTGAACTTATGTTGGCTTTAATTAAATATCTTTAATCACCAATTGATCATCACAGCCACTTCAACAAGACGTACCTCGATTTTGTTAGAGAATTTATCTTGTCACAGGTAATGCGCACTGTTTGGTAGTGCGCACTGTTTTGTTTCGCTGCATTATAACTTTGCAAGTAAATAACAAGCAATGCCGCGTCATTGTCAATGTAAACCATGAGAATTTGATTTTTTTTTTTTTAATTATCTCGGAGCTTTAAGTCCATTCTCAACCTAATATGTGCAAATAGTGAGAGTTTTATGAGTTGTATAATTTTGTAACAATTTTTTAGTTGGTGAATTTCGAATTTCAGAATTTGGATGATTGTGATTAATTTAGATTTGGGATAAAACTTAAAAGAATATAGTTTAGTTGTACATGAACTTTGGATTATAGTGGAATTTTGTTTATGTTTAAAAAAATTATTGAGTTATTACCAATGTCATTTAATTAAGAATTTATTTTGTTCTGAGATAGATCAAATATTTTGAGGTGTAAATTTTTTGTTAAGTTTTTTCAATCTAAAAATACTTTTTATTTAGAGGATATATATATATATATATATATATATCACTTGTTAAATCCATGTTAAGAATTACACATTTCTCTCATATTGAGTAGCACATTAGATTGAAATGTTTTAATAACTAATATCCATCTTAACTTCAAATCTATATGTGGAGAGAGGAATCAAATCCCTCAAGGAGCAAACCTTTATTCAAGTTTTTTCAATCTAAAAAAAGTTTGCACCTGGATTTGATCCCTCTCCACCCATGATAGATGTGGAATTAAGATGGATCTACATTGATTCTTAAGATATGTTGAGTGAGCCTAATGGTTAAGAATGTGTGTTCCCAATTAAGAGGTCACAAGTTCAAATCCAAAGGGGGGTAGGGTATGTATACCTCTAATCACTAGTAAGTGAACCTAATGGTTAAGAATGTGGGGTAGGGTATGTATACTTCTAATCACTAGTGGACATTGTACTTCAATTGATAAAAGTAAACTAAGTATACATTTAAAAAAATATTGAAATAAAATATTGCCCTTCCACTATTTTAATGTTAAAAGTTAACAAACCACCAAATAGATAAGTTGTGAATTGAATCGAAAATAATAATAATCATACTTTGTAATTTTAAATGTAACCTTCTTATGGGTTACATGTATATTATAAATAAAAAATAAAAAATATAAACACCAAGCCACACTTCTTTTATTTGGAGGAGTTCTAAAGGACAATGTAGAGCTTTAAATACAATGTCATAATCAAATATTTTTGTTGGCATCCATATAAGAGAGGATTCTTTCTATGTATCTAAATGATAAGTGAGCATTACAACTTAGATTTATATCTCAAGCATATGACAATCATGTTAGACCACATGAGTCATGTTTGTTATACATCTCATTAGAAAAGAAGAAATTTTCATAGATTTTGAGGCCTTTATTGAAAGGGGATAATTCTATCAAAGAATTATAAAAGCCATGAAAAGAGCCTACTTGTTTTATAGGGCTCTAGGGACACTCAAATCTAGCATGATTACACCCATTACTTATCATGTAGGTTAAGATGTCTATAATCTGGAGATTCTTGAGGTTGATAAAAACACTTGAAGGTAGAGAAAATTTATCATCAAGATCACCAAGTATGTGGTTCTTATTGAGAACATTGATTTCTCACTCTATTTCTCAAACCATGCTAAAAAGTGCGACAAAGTGGATGTTAGAGCATATTTTCTATTGCATAGATCTAAGGATAACATGAAGTATGTTACCTTATCCATATCTTACTTAAGAATACCACTCATGCATAAAAAATGTTGCTCCAAGCATTAAGGTTGTGAATGATACATCTCAATGTTCTTGGACTTGCAATGAGGCAGAGGGAAGGAAATCGAAGGCACATTCTCAAATATTTGACACTTAAAGTATCATCTTCATGATGTTTAATGGAGCTTTTTTTATCACAAACAAAATCGTTAACACAATTTTGTGTGAAACAAAGAAAAACTATGTGTTATCTTTATAATGAGTTGGAAAAAACTTATACACGATTAATGAATTGTTGAGAGATTTACATTCAAGCATTAGTTATGTATTTTTTCTCTAAGTATATATTGCAATAAGAGATGTCATGAACAATATATTAAGTGGTTGAGAGGCCAACAAATGTTCTCAAATAATAATAAAACATTAGATACCAATGTTATAACCATGTTAGATTTGTCAACATGTTACATGCGTTTAGAGAGATGGACTAAGTGGACATGAAGAAAGAGAGATGACCTCATTTCCTTGGGTTCAACCCATGTCTATTGTGTTCTCTTCAAAATTGTCATTGAAACACACATTTGTAGTGAATCTTGCTAATAAATTTTCAATGTTATTGCAATTTACACCTATAACCCATGATTAACAAGGATAAAATATTGACATAACACATGAATTCAAGTGGGGATTCATAAAGATAAGACCACTTCCAAGTTTCTCTTTGAAGTTTATATTAAGTGACACTCAATATGTTGGATATGCCAATACAATAATAGGATCATATAGGCATGGGCTTTGTAAGGGATTTTATGTTGTAGAAGGGTCCACAATATCAAGGATTAGATGAGAGCCAACAAGAATAGAGATGATATTAGTTTTTAGATGTCAAAGGTAAGTAATGTGCATTGAATAATGAATCTTTCTCATGATTCACATCCATAGTCATATAATATGAAAGGTATAATGCCCAGTAAACATCTCAAAGTTGAAAATTAGATTGATGGGTTGTTGAAAATGACACCCTTCTTTTGAAATTTTATAATATGATTGTCCTTCATAAATGATAAATAATGTTAATTTTTTTTTTTTTTTTTTTAAAAGTGTGTTTTGAATTACTCTTGTAGAACAAGCTTGAACCCACATTCAATTTTGATGATTGAGAGGGAAAGATATTTGTTGAACACACTGACACCCCAAAGCATTAGGGTTTGTGTAGATGGATGAATGGATATCGTTACATCTGAAAGTGTTGGATTAGCACAAAGTGTGATGATGAGTGAGCAATCTTCCCTCTCAAGTAAGGTGTTGGATTAGCACAAAGTGTGATGATGAGTGGGAGCTTCCCTCTCCAGTTACTTTTCCAACAGGTTTTTGGGCGGTTTTAAATTTCCAGGAATTTTGATTAATTTTGATTGGTTTAAAATGGGAAAAAACCCTTAAGATAAGGTTTTGAAATGCATGAAACTTTGATACATACAAAACTCAGACTACCCTGAAAATCTGACTTAATTCAGACTCATTTTCTTACCAAAAAAAATAGATCTGTTTGTTCCTTAGTTAGTACACTCCATATCCCTATTCTTATACTCCAAAGGCCAAAGATGGATGCCATCACTGATAAGGTAAGATAGTTAATTATGAAAATTAACAATATGTTCCCACGGTATTGGAGTAAGATTTATATACCGAGTAACTGACAATTTCCTATTAAGGAGGACGAAGAATGTGGTTGAGCTGAACTGCGCCTACGAAGACATGTAGTGGGTCCACCTGGTGATGGAGCTTTCCGTACACAGACTTTTCAGTGTAGTGCCATGTGTGATGGAGCTCTCTGTACACAGAATTTTCAGTGTAGTACCATGTTTGGAATTTCAAATTTACTTTACTTGTCAACTGAAAATTGGATGATGGTTTGGATGATGGTTATTTGTTTTTTTTTTTTCCATTTTGTTTTTAAGTTTTAAGTAGATTTATGAATGTAAAAAAATGTTTTTTAATATATAAAAATTAAAAAAAAAACCTTTTAATCGTGCGCACTGGGCACTCATGCCATTTCGTTAACAGATCTGGATCTCTCTCACCGTCCAGATTCTCGACTAAATGGGCACTCCGGTCAAAGAGAGCGCCATTGCAGAAGCTATGGAACTTCTGAAAGCTGCTCAAGAGGAAGAGATGTTTGAGTGGCTGAAGTCAGTAAGGAGGAGGATTCATAGAAATCCAGAGCTAAAGTTTGAGGAATTCAATACCAGCAAACTAATAAGAGAAGAGCTGGATGCAATGGGAGTGCATTATGATTGGCCCTTTGCACGGACGGGTGTGGTTGCCACAATCGGATCAGGCACTGCTCCAGTTGTTGCGCTTCGTGCCGACATGGATGCCCTCCCATTGCAGGTTCGAAGGGAGTGATATAGATCTAATTTTTTTCTTTTTTCTTTTTTTCACAACATTTATACAGGGTTTCGAAATTTCCTATATGGATATATGGATTTTAACTTTTTTTTGTTTTCTATTCACAGCATAGGATGCATTTAATGCATCATTGTTAGGTGCAGAATGCTCACCACAATTATGGGTTATAATTTATTTTCGTTGTGCAGATTGTTTTTAGAATGCTCACCATAGTGTATGGGCTATAATTTCTTTTAGTTGGGCTGATTGTTTTAGTGAAGTTCAGAGTTCAATTAATGCTACGCTATTTAAGTTATCAGTAGTGTATACAATAAATGTAGATTCATTTAACTCAGGGTGTGTTAAATATGGTCAAATCAATAAATGTGGATTCATTTAACTCAGGATGTGTTAATTATGTTCAGATTAATAAATGTAGAGTTACACACCTTTTGAAAGATCTTGAGTTAAATGGATCTACACTGATGCATAAATATATATCTATGCATATATAGTCCAGTAGGCATCTTACACTGGTGCATAAATATATATTTCTGCATATATAGTCCAAAGGCATCTTTCAGATTAGGAGATTAGGAATTCTCCTGTCACAGATTCAAATCCAGTTGAATACAAACATTACACATCTCACTTTATATCCCTGCTTAAGGTGTGTGTGAAATTCATTTATTTCTGACTCAGCTCCACCTGCACTGTATCAATCAGTGGCCGCTCTTACACTTATATCCCAGCTCAAGCTCAAGGTGTGTGTGAAGTTGCTTTATTTCCGGGCTCATTCCCACCTGCGCTGTATCAAGCAGTGACCCCATGTGAGGGTTAGCAGAAAACAGGGACTAACCACAACCTCATAAAAGGATGTGGAAGGCTAAGTTATAGCTCCTGGATCTGGTAACAAGCAAACAGACAAAGGTTTGAAGCTTTGAGCCCGCAACCTCATAAAAAGGTGTTAGAGGCTAACGTATTGCTCCTGGATAACTGGTATCAAGCCAACAGACCAGGGTTTGAGGCTTTGAGCCCTAGTGAGAGGGACATCTAGTAATTAGAGTATCCATAAATCCTAACCGCCCTTTAGGGCCTTCTGTAGAGTAGGGGTTTACATCAACACCCAACATCACATAGATTGTCAAGTGCTAGGAGCAAAGTAATGATTCTCATCAGAGAGGACTAAGGCATCGTACCATGAGATGGCTGCCTCCACACTGACCTGGCATTTTTAGGTCATCAATTCCATCAGCAAGGCACCGAGTTGGCACGAGGAACTTGCAACTCTGTGCTAGTCAAGTAACTGAGAACCCCAACATAAAAAAATTAGGTGACTAGCTCCTGACAACAACGAAATTTCATTCAACTGGCTATTACCACCTCCAAAACAATCTCATTTGCGAGGATGACCTTGACCTGAACAAATGAGCACAATAAGTCTCCAGGAATAAATTTGTGACTATTCTTAAGATAAAAACAATACAACAAACTTGATAATGAAATGTGGCTCAGGGTTTGGACAGTGCCCTCTAAAGAAACTTCAGCACTTATACCAAGGCGATTCTCTGGACATAGCAGCTTTTTTGCTCTCAAGAATCGTTTTAATAATACATTGTGGTTTATATAAAAACACCTACGAAGCTACAAAAGGTTTTGCTAACTTGCATCCAGTCCTACGCATTCTCTGATGAGGGGAGTAAGGTACATAAGGCTTGAGGCAAGCCTGTATTGTCATCATAGAGGAACAGAAATGCCTCCATCCCACAACCGAATGAATACAACATTCAAATTATGTTTGGTTTCACCATTCTTCTTTTTAGCTGTGTCTTATTCATGCTTTTACTACTGTTTGTTTGTCCCAGCCTGGGTATTTGACCTTTAGTAATTCGGTGATTTGACTTGTGATGTGAAGGAGCTCGTGGATTGGGAGCACAAGAGTATGAACATTGGTAAAATGCATGCTTGTGGGCATGATGCACATGTCGCTATGCTTCTTGGAGCTGCCAAATTGCTTCATAAACACAAAGATAAACTCAAGGTGCTTTGCAGGCCTGTATAGATGCTAAGTGATAAATATTTCAAACTTTAAATTGAAGGGCGCTCGTTATGTTAACAAATTATATTTACATCTCGTTTAGATGGATTCTAAACCAATTATATTTGCATCTCTTAGATGGATTCGAATGTGTTGTCTTAAATATAAATTTTAAGACAGATTATATG
Source organism: Picea mariana (assembly GCA_032191745.1). Classification (NCBI taxonomy): domain Eukaryota; kingdom Viridiplantae; phylum Streptophyta; class Pinopsida; order Pinales; family Pinaceae; genus Picea; species Picea mariana. The sequence continues at coordinate 274,331 of JASDQU010010722.1, forward strand.
CTTTTCATTATGGCCATATGTCTACTTTAGTTTACATAGTTTATACATTAGACCTACTTAATCTGATGTTTAAGTTCTTATCTATAATGTAAATGAGTTTAGTTCTTGTATCCTTTCATTTGATATGGTTTCTTGATTAATACAACTGCCCATTTAGTTAATGTAAATCGATTTTTGGCTGTTTAGTTGTATAAATGAGTTTAGTTGTATCCTTTCATTTCATAAGGTTTCTTGCTTAATACAACTGCCCATTTGATTAATGTAAATCGTTTGTTTGCTCTACCATGGACGCTTAAGGGCACTGTAAGACTTATTTTTCAACCTGCAGAAGAAGGAGGTGCAGGTGCTGCTTACATGATTCGTGAAGGTGCACTTGGAGATACAGAAGCCATATTTGCAATGCATGTTGCAGCTAATCTGTCAACTGGAACTATAGAATCAGCCCCAGGGCCAATTTTGGCGGGGTCAGGCATTTTCGAAGCTGTTATAGAAGGAAAAGGTGGACATGCAGCTATGCCACACATCACTGCAGATCCAATTGTAGCTACATCATTTGCAATTTTGAGCTTGCAGCAGATAGTTTCTCGAGAGAGTAATCCTCTTGACAGTCAAGTATGTACAACTCTCTAACGAGTTTCTTTTATTTCTAAGAGTAGTTTACAGTACCAACGTTTCCTTAGATAACTTTTTAACCCCAAATTTCAAAAAGTACAATTATATATGTGTGAGTTCGTAGATAATCAATATCAGTTTTTTAGCTTTAGGTTTCACGGATCATTCCATTTAAAAGTTATATATGTGTGAGTTGTTGGATAATTAAATCAGTTTTTTTAGCTTTTGGTTTCATTGATCATTCCATTTAAAAGTTAAGAGTACACCATTCTTATGAATTCATCAAATTATAGGTAAATAATGCTATCATAAGAGAGCTAGTAGATACTTTTTTCCAATAGAAAATTTTTCTCAATTATATTAGGAATATAATTCTTTTACATCTTTGCCTCCACATCTAGGCCCAACTGTTCTCCAGATTAAATCAAAAAACATTACATAACCCGACCAAAATAGCATTACTTGACCAGATGACTATGAGTGGTAACCGAGACCAACTCAAATAGTATCAAAACTATTACAAAATACAAAGAAACTCTAGAGTAGGTATAGGAAACTCGCCATACATTGTTCAACAAAAAACAAGGACAGCAAAAAAACTATATAAGACCGCAATACTAATGGAGGTTAATATGTCTCTTTTGCCTCGCTATACCATTGGTCCATGGATAGTAAACAATGCTTCCTTTTGGTTCAAGCACTTGCTTAGATAGGAGATCTGCATCCTTATTGGAATCCCTGAGAATATGATCAAAACTGACAAAGGCGAAGCCTCTGACCATGTCCTTTATCCTTGCTTTCCATCCCTCGATAGCACATACTTTGAGACTACCTCTATTTGATAACCAATCAATCACTACTTTGGAATCGCCTAGGATTTGTAAGCGATTGACTGAAAGATGTAAAGCCAAAACAAGGGTATCCCATGCACCCATAAGATCATCTTTTGTGTTAGTTCCTCTGCCACAGTTGAATGCCCATCTTATGATAGAAAAATCGGGAAATTTCATAACTCCACCTGCTCCACAACATAAACCATCATGTTGGGCAACCCCATCAAAACAAGTAACCGGAATATTGCTATGTTGTTGTATCATAATGCTCCTCAGAAGTTTATCCTTTTTTTGTACCTCATTGTCGATATGTTGCGCAAGGGCCACATGAAGAGAAGGTGTGCTCCCCTAAAAAATGGCTCTGTTCCTTTCGATCCAGATGAACCAACAAATATGTGCAGCCAAAGACGATGGAACTGACTTATCCTCATACCAATGCTTAATGCATTCCGCCAGAGTAATGCCAATCCAATTGGTTTTATATCCATGCATTGATCTTACCTTGTCCCAGACAGACTTTGTGAAAGGACAGTGAAGGAATAGATGGTCAATATTTTCATAATCCTGTTTACATAAATAGCATAACCCAGGACCTTCTCTGCCTCTGGATTGAAGGGTATCCCAGGTGAGGATCTTTCCTTCCACTGCCAACCAAATAAAAAGTTTTATTTTTAATAGAATTTTCCATTTCCATATTGCTCTACACTAGCCACCGAATTTCCTCAAATTTTTTGTTGACAGTATGGCCCAATAAAAAAATTTAACATTGGGAATTCTGGAATGATCACCACCTGTCCACAACAAAGTATCTTCATGATCTTGTAGATATGCTCCAAAGTCAATTAGTTCCTTTCTGAAGTGGCCCCATTCTATGGCCAGATCACCTAAAATTCCTATCTCATTACTTCTAAGCCAAGAAACATAAATTTGTGAGTTGTCGTTAGCCTTCATTGTCTGCACCAGTGTATATATATTTATGTAATGTAGAGAAGAAATCAGATTAACTGAGAGAATGGATTTATCCCCCATTCCGAGAATCTTATCTTCCCCAAGGGCTATGAGTTGACCCGATCCTGGGTTCCAGCTCAACCAATGATTGATTAAATGGACAGATTTTAAGAGCCTGCCCCAAATTCTAGATGTTTCCTTTTGCTGAAAAGTAGTAGACCTGAACCAATTTTTTATAGTTGTGTGTGGAAGGTACTTGTCCTTTATAACTCGGTGCCAGATACCTGAACTCGTTAATATCCTCCATGGAGATTTTGTAGCCAAAGCATGCTTGAAATCAATGATATTTCGAAGACCCCAGCCCACATAGTGCTTTGGTAAAGAAATATGATCCCATTTACAAAGGTGATATTGCTTTGTGTCACGATTACCTTTCCAAAGGAAATTGACCATTAATTTCCTCAAAGCATTTAAAACCGAGCACAGAATCACTGCTAATGACAACCAGTAGACAGGTTGACTTTCTAATACAACCTTTAGCAAAGTAAGCCTACCTCCCAAAGATAACCATCTGAAACACCAGTTAGCGATCTTTTTTTCCATTCTTTGGATCAGCCAATTCCAATCAGTCGCCCGCTGGGGACCAATCTTTAAATAATAACTAAGATACTTAAATCCCGAAGAAAGATCAGAAAACTTAAAAGGAAACAATGATTTGGTAAGGAGATAACTCCTGCTCCGACAAAACTGCTTGATGAAAAGTAGACTTTGTCGCAATTATCACTAATCCGGATGTTATACAAAAAGATTTTAATAATTTTTCTATCTCCCACCATTCCTGCACTGTAGCATTTTTCATAATAATAACATCATCTACAAATAATATATGGAGAATTTTGATAGTTCTTGAAACATTTATACCCATCAGCTTCCCTTCTCTTTGACTCTCCTTTAATAATAAACTTAAACCTTCCATAACCAGGATAAAGAGTAAGGGTGACAATGGGCATCCTTGCCTTAAGCCTCTTCCACTTTTAAAAAAATATGTGGCCTCTCCATTTATTAATATAGCGAAGGAAGTTGAGTCCACACAACTCATGATCCAATTTGTCACCTTTGTACCCATACCAATTTGAATAAGAATCATCCTCAATAGATCTCAGTTGATACAGTCGTATGTTTTTTGAAGATCCATCTTTAAAACTAATTACTTTATCTTCTTCTTTTTTATGATGTGAAGGCATTCATGTACAATACCTATAGAATCCTGGATTCGACGCCCTTGTAAAAATCCTAGTTGCTCCACAGAAAGCGATCCAGACAGGATAGGCTTTATCTTGTTTGCTATAATTTTCGAAATTATTTTGCAGCATAGGTTGCACAGAGAGATCGGTCTATAATTCCCAAAAGAAAGAGGCTTGTTTGTATTGGGAATTAAAGCTATGAAGGTCGAGTTTAAACCTCCTGATATTTTTCCTTTCTGTCTTGACTCTTCA
>JASDQU010010722.1:278313-297751 GCA_032191745.1 Picea mariana
ACAAAGAATTCCATAGTCCATCCGTCAGGGCCTAGACTCTTGTCAATCTTGAAATTTTTTAGGATATCTCTTAATTCCTCCAGAATTACCGGGGAGTACAAACCCTCAGCTTTAGCTTCTATGATCATACTAGAGAATTTTTCCGCCACCTTGACTTGTTCGGAGATAGAAGAAATTGTATTCTCCTTGAAAAAATGTCTGAAATAGTTGATTGCTTTGTCTTTAATGTTCTTTTGTCCTGTATGAATGTGTCCCTCATCATCCATAATCTCCCAAATGTATTTTTTATTACGCCTGAAGTTTGCAAAATTATGAAAAAAAATTGTATTTTGATCCCCGCTCCAAATCCATATGGCCTGGCTGCGTTTGTGTCAACGTTATTCATTTTCATTTATCAATCTATTCCTTTCCTGTTCCAAATATTTTAATAAAGATTCATTCTCTAATGTGATATCACCTACTAGAGTATCTTGTAAAAAAGAGGAAATATCCTTTTCCGGACCCTTGAGATGTGCACTTGCATGTTGATATCGAAGCTTTTGCCAATGATTTGTCTTGTCTTTTAGATCCTTTAGTTTCCAAATAAGTTTTTTTTGTTTACCTTGTTCGTCAAGATATTTTTGTTCGTTCCAAAGAGCCTGAACCATCAATTGAAATTCTTGATCCAAAAGCCATTGTGGATTGAGTTTGAAAGGATAAGCTTTAAATTTTGGAGGCATCTCCAACTGGAGAAGAATCAGAGCATGATCAGATATGAAGGGGTTTTCTAGCCAAGATCGGTAAATGCCGACCCCCGAAAGAAAATCCTCTGAAATGAGAAATCTGTCCAATCTCTTGGGATTATGGGATTTTACTAAACTTGTAGACCATCCTACAAAGAAGGTACACTCTAAAACAAAGAATATATATTATAAGTGTAAACGAAGAGGATCAACTAAATGGGTTTGGAAATATGAAAGTTCTTGGTCCACTCTCAACAATCAGTTACAAGCAAGGATAAAAATTGCACTACATTAACAATTCTTTCAATTGGGATTTTGTAAGAGTCAAAATTTGACTAATTAAATATTATTCTAACATTCTCCCTTAATATGTATTTGGGTAAGATGAGGTATGAAAAATTGGTTGAATTTACAATGATATGTATTTGGGTAAGATGAGGTATGAAAAATTGGTCGAATTTACAATGATACCTTTTGAAGGTAGATATGGAAGTCCATTCAATATCTCTAGCTTCACATGTTTTTGTAAATATTTCTAAGAGAATTGAAAATAAGAGAATTCATGGTAGAGAGAAAAGAGACCACCTGCAAACATATGAAAGGTGAGTGTTACCTCCCATGTACTGTGCAAAATTCACAATCACGAGTGTGAGACCTTAAGGGAAACTTAGGAAAGCTACCTATTGTCACATCAATAGCCTTGCCTTTCTCACTTTAGATTATGGATGGACCTAGTGAAGGGGGGCTTACATAAAGTTAATTAAGTTCAATGCTTGTAGTAGATAATGGGAGCAAAAGAGAGCTTAGCAATAAGACAAAAAAGAAAAATGGGCTTTTTATGATTTTTTGTGTTTGGGGTGGTGGATGAAAGTGAGACCAGTGCCTTTATTCATTTGGGCTATGGGATTATGTATGCAATTTCAAAGGGAGGTTCTAGAGAATATTAGGGGGTTGAAGGTATCCAAGGTGACGTGCACAACAACATCCCTAGTTTAGTTGCTAGACTTACAGGTTTAATGGTGGAAAGTGTCTATAATAGATCCACTACTGAAGGAAATCAAATAGGTGGCCCCTACTGAAGACTATATACAAAATGTAATGAGAAAATTGGACCAAATACATAATGTTTTCATCTCGAAGGTAAAAAACATAAGAGGAATATGAGATAAGAGGAAAGATACTACTTATTATATCCCTTTACAACATAGTAGTTGTGCTCATCTATGGTCCTTGATTGAATCTGGCATCCATATACTTGCAAAATGAAGCTTCCAATGGTGTTCCTAGAACTATATGTTACACATAGAGAAATTGTACAAATACTATACAAAGCTTTAGACAAAAGAAAGACAGTTTATTCCATAGCTTGGAGCTCTTTCGCTCACAAAATCCCCATTACAAATGGAGAGAGAAAACCCTTATATAGGTTTAAGATCTATCTCCTTCTTACAATAAAATATTATTTGTTTTCCTAGATCCACTATTCTCTCTAAATAATAACAATAAAATAATACTCTCGTCAACTTGCTTACTATAAGTATCAAGAAATTTGTTGAGATCTACAACTTCCTCCAAGAGGTTACAATAAAATATTATAGGATAACAAATATAATAATATCATCATCCAACTAACTCCAAATAACAACCTCCAAATATAGTAGATAGATGTCTATCCACATGTGTGACCTCCAAGATGGTGTATCATGTGTGAATCCATGAATAGGTCCTCAAGATATGTTCTAGATAACCAACTCTATCCAAGAATGTGGCCTCTCTGACCAAGTCGCTTCATAAAAATAAATGAAGGGCATGCTTGTGTAATATGTTCCATCATCTCAAGGTGGAAGACCAAATATATGTGGATGCCCTCATAAAGTAACATGGAGATATGTGTATGTAACCTCCTCAAGTGGAAATCCTTATCATCATCATGGAGAAGAGTGTAATATATGCCTCAAAGAGTGAAGCACTCAATTGAAGTGTGCCAAATCATCAAGCTCAAGTTTCAAGGGGCAACCAACCTCAATATATGTATAGTGAAACCCTCCAAGTGGCACGTGTGGCTCCAACCATCCATAGATCAAGGTAAGTGAGATGGATCTCGAGATAGGAAGGTTGACCATCATAAAATAGATGTCATAGATCATGTGGCAAGTTATCAAAAACCCAACACATGCATGGAATGGCCCCTCTCCAATGAGAAAATGGCACCAAATCACATGAAATTCCTACACATGAGTGTAAGTAAGGGATCACTCCATGTATAATCATCATAAAATACCACCTCATCACCAGAACATGACCAAGAAGCCAAGTTCTCTATTAGATGAAATCCACCTACAATAAGGAGTGGGTTGGCCCATCCAACCAAACCCTAGGAATATGGAAAACCATGAAGGAATAGAGTGTTCCCCTAGTTTGAGTTCTTATCACATAGAATATCACCATATGACCTCAATAGACACCTCCAACCCCAGGTTTCCCTCACCCAAGGAGCCATGTCATCCATTCTTTTCCATAGGTTGAAAACCGCTCGAAAGTTGTGCCAGATGTTGAAAATCCATGAAAGAAGGGAGAACTCACCAATAACAAGTGTTATCCCATAAAGTATGATCATAGGAACATAATAGACTCATAAAATACTAGGGTGCTCTATCCAAGAAGTGTGATTCCATCAACCATGCCAAATGCCATTGTGAAATCCTAGGTCTCTCCAAAATGCACCAAGGAAGTCAACGCTCCACTAGATTAGTTGTCTATATGATTAACTGTCACTGTAGAAACATTTTAGACATCAAATTTTCTTGGGAGTTCCACCACAAAACTCATATCTCATCATTCCATTACAACATGACCAAGAAGCCAAGTGGTCTAGTAGATGTAGTCCACCTATAACAAGGAGTGGGTTGGCCCATCCAATCAAACAATAGGAACCTGAAAAACCATGAAGGAATAAAGTTCTCCCCTATTTTGAGTGTGTATCACATAGAATATCACCACATGGCCTCAATAGACACCTCTAACCCAAGGGTTCCCTCACCTAAGGAGCCATGCCATCCATTCTTCTCTATAGGTTGAAAACCACCCAAAAACTGTGTCAAATGTTGGAAATCCATGAAAGGATGGAGCACTTACCATGAAAAAGTGTATATCCCATCAAGTATGACCATAGGAACATAATAGTCACATAAATCCTAGGGCGCTATGTCTAAGAAGTGTGATGCCATCAACCATGCCAAATGCTAGCCTGAAACCCTAGGTCTCTCCAAAATGCACCAAGGAAGTTAATGCTCCATTAGATTAGTTGTCTATATGATTAAATGTCAATGTAGAAACATAATAGACATCAAATTTTCTTGGGCGCTCCATCAAAAACTAATATCTCATCATGCCACCACCAAAACCCTAGGGGTTCACTCCAAACATCGCAAGGAGGTGAGCGTTCTACCAAAAGAATGGTCTATCTCATCAATATCCATCATAGAAGTACAATAGACACAAGAAGCACTAGGGAACTCTTCCTCAAGACCAATATCTCATTAATCCCTCCAAACATGCAAGGAAGAAGCATCATCAAGCAAGTTGATCAAAGGCATGAAAATATCCAACATCATAACATAGTACTCAAGAGCATCATCACCATCTATTAAGAATCAAGGAGTATATCACCACGAAGAAATCAACATGAGCCAATACCATCAACCAAATTGTCCATCAAGGAGGATCACTATGCTCAACCATCATCAAGAAAAAAAAAAATGTGTATCTTTAGTCCATCAACATCCCTGTAAGTTACCCCTGCAAAGCATTTCATGTGATGAAAATCACAATTTAATACTCATGTAAATATGAGGGGTAACACTAGCTCAAACTCGGGGATATGTTCTATTTGAAGAAGAGTGCATGAGAACCCCAGAATCTTTGATGTACCTATGAGAAGATCCTCCATGAAAATGAAATACTAACAGGTGACGGGATGGATCCACATCTCATCCCTAAACACCACATAAAAATTGGATTTACAATAAAGAAAGACATAAGCCAACAATGCCATGGAATCCAATTTTCATGCTAGAGATTTTATTCTTCTACACTAGTGCTCTTCAAGAGATTATTCCTCCTACACCTACTTTGACATGAGAAAAGTACAAGATCTAGGTGCAATCATACAACCAATGGAGCCACCTTAGATTTTTATTTACATCAAATGATCTTCCTTTGTGTTTGTCTTCGAACCGAAACAAGGAGATATTATCATCATTAAGATAGTCAATATTATCAAATCCATGCCAATGATGGCATGCACCACTACAAGATCCCTCTATCAAATGTTGGATAAGGATGATATAGTCTTCTTGAGGATATGGAAGCTCATAAAAAATTGGAAAATCCTCTTCATTATCCTCAAGAATTAAATTTTTGGCCTTCTCCACTACAAAATTATCCTTTAACGAGGATGAAGAAAAAGCACAAGATGCATTTTCAGACGGATTTTCTTTTTGTGTGCACATAATGGCTTGCTGGTCCATTTCCAAAGCCTGAAAAATTCTGCAATTCACATTTAACTATCTACCTTGCTATATAGTACAATTTCTAGTGTACAAAATTACAAATAATCATTTCTAGCTAAAAATGTACATGAAAAAACACTAAAATCTGAAGATGTTGGTGGATGGAAATGTTTTGCTATAGAATGTTCACTAATCTGAAAATTTTATGAATTATTTACAAGTGAACATGGTTGGAAATTAATTGCAAGAATTTTTGAATGTGCATTAGTTTTACATGGTCGTTCCAAGGGGAAAAAATCTGAATTTTCCTTCATACTGTTAGGGTGTTTATAGATCAATAATTTATCATTTTCTTCACTAAAAGCACTCCCATCTGTGTCATAGATAGGATCTCCATATAATTTCCAGCAATAAAATCCTAAACTATAACAAAAATTACGAAAGGAAGAATACTCTTTGTTTCCCTCGTCTTCACCATATGTATGAACAATTAAATTTCTAGATTCATCGTCACATCCCAAGGGTTCATCTTCAAACAAAATTAGCTCCAAATCATCAACAAAAGTATTATCAAATTCATAAATTTGGAGACTTAACATACCCTTGTTTTCATGGGAGAATCAAGGAGATGCTTCCTCTTCATGCCTTCAATTTTCATGGATGGGCTCTTGCTCTTCAATGGGAACATGAGAAGGTTTTTCATCAATTCAAGAAATGAAATTTGTCCCCGGAAATGGCGCCAAAATGTTAATTCCCATGTTTTCACTTGGTGCAAAAGTTATAATCACAAGTGTAAGACCAGAAGGGAAACTTACACACGCTACCCATTGTCACCTCCGTAACCTTTCCTTTCTCACTTTACACTATGGATGGACATAGTTAAGGGGGTATCCCATAAGGTTAACTAAGCTCAATGTGTGTAGTAAATGTTGATGATTGCAGCTAGTGAGACATTCTCCAGCTTATAAACCTAAGAGATGTTGATGATTGTAGCCATGTTAGACATTCTCTAGCTTACAAACCTGAGAGAAAGCCCCTGAGAGGGGTGTGTGGTTCTTATCTGAGACAGAGCTGGAACATAGAGATGACCTCCTCCTTATAGAGAGTTGAGAAGAACTCCAGATGATTTTCATGTGTAATGTAGCGAGAAAGGAGATCTGCAGAGTTGGACGTGTCTGTGGTTGAGCACAAGGTGAACGTGTGAAATCCTGAAGTGTTGGGTGCATCATCATGAGAACATAAATAAATATGATGTATTAGCCTCCTCTGAGTAGAAGAGTTTATGAGAAACTCTAGATGACTCTCCCCTGTAATGCAGTGGGAAAGAAGATCTGTTGAGTGGACGTGCATGTGGAAGAGCACAAGTGAATGTGATCCTAGTGGTTGAGCACTAGTGAAGAAGTGGTTCTTATGTGTAATGTAGTGAGCCAGTGATATGGACATCCCTTTGGATGTGCCCCTAGTGGATGAGCACTAGTGGGTGTATAATATCCCTTGCTGTATTTTTCAAGAGTCAGACTTGCCTGTAACCCTAATTGTAATGTAAAGGGTAGAGGTCGGCCCCACATTAATGTGATTAATAATAAATGTAAAAGATAATTAATCTAGTTAATATTAATTATATTGTGAGCTAGTGAGGTCGGCCCTATTGTGCCAATAGACACTTTTATTGATAGGTTTAGTCTAGTATAAGTAAAGGTAAATTCCCCATTGAGGAATCATATCTTTCACATGAGTTTGGAAATTTGAGAAAGTACATATTCTTGGGAAAATTGCACACCTCTCTTGGGCACTAGTCTTCTAGGGTTTGAGCACCCTCTTATGTGCTAGGTCTTATTGGTGGTGAAAGTATTTCTCTTAAAGAATATAGCAAAGGATTTGGCTAGGTTTTCTTCCCTTGTTGAGAAGGGTCTCCCAGGATACTTCTTGTGTTCTTGTGCATGGTGTTTCTTTTTGTCATCTTGGTTGTTGTAACACTATTGTTTATGGTTAAGAAAAATGCAAAATTGGAATGAACTACATGCTTAACCTATCTTATTGAAAAATCAACATGGTATCAGAGCATAGGTCTTGAAGATCCCATTGCACAAACATTTTCCAGCCATCCTCTCTCACTTTTGCAGAAACCGTACGACCCTCCTAGGGTTCCCAGAAAATCTGTACGGCCTACTCTTCTGAGGGTTTCCAACACTTGAAACTTGGACTTTGAGGCTAAAAAGGACAAAGGTGTGTACGACGTCCTTCAACACACCTCCAACAACTCTCAAATTGCAATTCCAAGCATTTTGAGTTTTTGGCCCTAGGGTTTCTAGGGTTTCACCAATTTCTACAGAAGATTTCATAATTGTGTTTCTGCAACTCTTTAAATAAGCTCTTCATCTTATCAGGGCTATCAAAATTCTCAAGGCTTATTGTTGGCAGTCATAAGTCCAGCAAAACCTAAAAGTGCTAGCCTAGCCTAGCCATTAGGTTTTTTCTAGCCTAGTTGACAAGGGTTTGTGAAGAATCCAAAATGAGAAAAATCATGATGGGAAGCAAGCTTGATGACTCAAGCAAAAACAGTTTCAGGAAGACAAAACCTCAAAGAAATGAAGACAACAACATCTCAGCACTCTCAGGTATGGGCCCTACCAATGATAATACTTGGTTAATTGATAGTGGTGCTTCAAGGCACATGATCGGTCTTAGAAATCACCTAACACATTTTGTTGAGAAAGAGACACATCTACATGTTGTTCTTGGAGATGATGCCAGATATAATGTGAGAGGAGTTGGAACTTCTACCTTCCAAATAGACTCAGATATGCAGCTCAAATTAGAAGAAGTATTATATGTACCCGGAATGAAGATAAATCTTGCCTCTATTTCTTCCTTGGAAGACAAAGGCTAAAAGATTACTTTCTCAGAAGGAAGAGTCCTTGCATGGCACAAAGACTCTCATATAAGCTTTGCCAAGGTAATTGGTGTCCGAGAAAACATCTTGTACAGATTAACCATCAAACCAGTTCAAGCCTTGCTGCATGACACTATCAGCTTAGGTGAGCTATGGAATAGAAGACTTGCTCACATTCATTATAGAGCTCTTCGAGCTCTAGGGAAAATGGTAACAAGTCTACCAGAAATACAGATCCAACATAAAGGTGTTTGCAAAGATTGTGCTCTTGGAAAAAAATTTAAAGGATCATTCTCAAGAAGTGACAATATATCCAAGGAAATCTTGGACTTGATACATTCAGATGTATGTGGGACAATGATTTTTGCATCTCTGAATGGGTACCTCTACTATGTACTCTTCGTAGATGATCACTCCCGGAAAACTTGGACTTACTTTCTAAAGAACAAGGATGGAGTCCTTGCAAAATTTCAAGAATTCAAAGCTCAGGTTGAGAATCAAACCAAAAGAAAAATCAAAATATTAAGATCAGATAATGGAGGAGAATACACCTCAAAAGAATTCAACAATTTTTGTATTGAAGCAGGAATCAAGAGGTAGTTCACAGTTCCTTACAACCCTCAACAAAATGGGGTAGCTAAAAGGAAAAACAGAACTATTGTTGAGGCAACAAAAGCAATGATACATGATCAGAGTCTACCTAGGACTCTATGGGCAAAAGCATGTATGACAGCAGTATATGTTCAAAATAGAAGTCCTCATCAGATCCTAAAGCACATTACTCCAAAAGAAGCCTTCACCGAAGTGAAACCTGAGCTTGGACACTTCGGAATATTTGGATGTCCAGTGTATTTTCATGTACCCAAAGAAAGGAGATCCAAGCTAGAACCTTCACGAAGGAAGGGCACATTTGTTGGATACAGTGAATCCTCAAAAGCTTGTCGAATATGCATTCCTAGTCAGAGACAAATTGAAGTAAGCAGAGATGTTACTTTTGAAGAAGAAATAGCCTTTGAGAAATCCAGAGAAGCTCATATGGAAATTGATATTGAGACAATACCTTCTCCTCCTTCAACAATTCAGAGGGAGACAAATATTATTCCAGATGATCCAACAGCTCCAGTTGATCCAGTTGTTCCAACCAATTCAGTTGCTTCAAGCAACATACCTGGAGATATTACAATTGGACATAAAAGGCCTGCTTGGGCCCGACAAACTGTACAAGAAGCAAAAGGGCATAAATCCCCACAAGAAACAACCAAAGAGAGCAAAAGATCAAAGAGATTATCAAGCTACCTTTCATCCATGACCCACATTATTGACTCGGAGCCAACTTGTCATGGAGAAGCTTCAGGTGAACAAGTATGGCAAGATGCCATGACTGAAGAATACCAATCTATATTAAAAAATGATGTATGGAATGTTGTTCCAAGACTAGAGGGAAAGTCTGTAGTGACTTCCAAATGGATTTACAAAATCAAACATGTTGCTAATGGAAGCATTGAAAAATACAAAGCAAGATTTGTGGCCAGAGGTTTTTCACAAATAGAGGGAGTTGAATATGACGAGACTTTTGCACCAGTAGCCCGATACACCTCCATTTGATCTATCATTGCATTAGCTGCTTCCATGGGTTGGAAGCTACATCAGATGGATGTAAAGATAGCCTTTCTCAATGGTGAAATTGAGGAAGAAGTTTATATTGAGCAACCAGAAGGATTCATTGTACATAACGAAAGATCTCATGTATGCAGGTTGAAGAAATCCCTATATGGCCTAAAGCAATCACCATGTGCTTGGTATGAGAAAATGGATGGATTTATGATGAATTTGGGCTTCAAAAAAAGTGTTGTTGATCCAAACTTATATTATCACATTGATGGCAATGAGTGTCTAATTTTGGTCCTATATGTGGATGACCTTTTCCTCACCGGTTCAGAGAGACTCATTGTTGAATGCAAATGAGCATTGAATGAAAAATTTGAAATGAAGGATTTGGGTTTGATGCACTACTTCTTGGGACTATAAGTATGGCAGAGAACAGATGATATTTTCCTGAGTCAAGGAAAATATATTATGGATAGACTGAAAAATTTTAGCATGACTGAATGCAAATCCATGCCCACTCCAATGGTAATGGATTTGAAGAAAATGAGTGATACTAATTCAGGAAATGTAGATCCACACTTATACCGACAATTGATTGGATCTCTGATGTATTTGGTTAACACCAGACCGAACATTTTGTATGCAGTAAACGTGCTTAGCCATTTTATGAGCCAATCGAGAGAAACACACTGGATAGTTTCAAAACATGTATTGATATACTTACGAGGCACAATTGGTTATGGCCTGATATATGCATCAAGTGTGGACTTGAGCCTACAAGGATATGTCGATGCATATTGGGCAGGAAGTGCAGTAGACAGAAAAAGCACCTCTGGTTGTTGCTTCACTTTAGGTTCTGCCATGGTTTCCTAGTGTAGCAGAAAACAAAGATCTATGGAATTAAGCACCGCAGAGGAAAAATACATTGCATTGAGTGTGGCAGTTTCTGAAGCAGTGTGGCTCTGCAAACTTCTGACTAACTTGTTTAATCATGAGATGGATCCTACTACTATTCATTGTGATAACTAGAGCTGTGTAAAGCTCTTCGAGAACCCAGTGTGTTAGCGTCGGAAGTCGCTCCTGGATTGCAGCAGGGGCAGAGCCCGACACCCATCAGTTTTTATGTCACGATAGTTTTAATGGGTGATCAAATGGGTAGAGACTCGGGAAGATATCACTCAAACTCAGGGACTGGGTCTGGCATGCAAGGAACAAAGGAGGTCTTGATCTAACTTCAGTCAGTGGGTTGATTTGAAAATGAGCAGGTTGAAGACTTGGTGAGATGAGTGGACAAACTACCTCAGGCAATAGGCCTTTTAGTAATTTGTAGAAGAAAAACTCTGAATGCGAGATCCTCTGGTTCAGAGCTTCGAGGAACTGAGAGGGGGGACTTGACTGGATTCTCCAATTCCAAGTCGTTCAGTGCTAAGAAAATCACAGGGACCGATTAGAAACAATGCAACTGTTACAGTGATCAAACTCTGCATCATCCTATAACAGTTACAACTCGACTGGATTCTCCAATTCCGAGCCGTTCTAATACAGTGTAAACAAAGACACGAAAGAAAAACTGACATTCATAAGACAAGGAGTCTCAAGAGTCCAGACATAACCAGGAAAACAGTGCTTCATTAAAGTTTACCACCGGGAGCCTTGCTCAACCATCGATGCTTACAAAAATGGCTAAAACGCCTACATATACTCAAAAACAACCACAACAGCAAAAACAAGACGCTGCATTAAAAACATTGCGTCTGCATGTCTTCTGACAGTCTGTGCATGCAGACTCTGGTCGATCGTGCACCCAGGACTTGGTGTCCCTTCGGCCAAATTCGGACGGCTATTCTTTGTCAGACGCCACCTTAACTGCGCATGGCTCCTGCAAGGGAAGTAGCTAAGCCATTAAGAGCTGAGCTAGCGTGTGCAGACAGAGCTAGCGTGTGCAGACCTCCTTGGCGAGTCGAGGACTCGGCATGGCTTCCATGAATAGAACCAGTACAGAGGACCTTCTCGGGTAGACTTTCAGCCAGAACATCCATACTTTGCAATTAATGAGTGAGGCGAGGTTTCAACCACCCTCTCTCTTCTTCATTCATACCCAGCAGGTACCGAGATTTAGATCACGTCAAATCGGCATCTGGAGAACACAGTGCCCCCTCCCTCTGAACCTCAATTCAACGCTTTTGGCCTCCCTTTTGTACAAAACGATAAATGCTAGCGCCCATCCTCTAGGCCTGCTCCTTGTGACCAGACGTCGAAACCAAGGGCTCGATTCTGGGCACTTTCGGCACTTCGAGATTCGAGGTTTCGAGAGGTGAAATGACGAGGAGCGCTTACTCCTCGAATTCCCGAATGTCGACATGGCACGGATGTGCGCCGCGTGTCCTTAAGATAAACGACTGAGGTAGCATCCACTATTTAAAAGGGGGCCCACTTCATCCACAGGCTCGCTTGACGTGACCTGGTGCTAAGACCGTGGGCTCGGCTCCAAAGGTGCTTTCGACGTTTCGTCGATCGGCGATTTCAGCTGTAAAGAATGGGAGGCTCCTTGTCTCCCGAAACACCGATCCCCGATACGTCGACTGGCCGCCACCTGTCCCAATTGGATCGGACGACCCAGACTTGCCCTGAACTATGGGCGCTACCCTTCGTGCTAAATCCCGGGCAACTTGACAGCCCCGAAAACCCGATGACCGTCGATCTGCTTCGTCAATTGATCCTTGCCGTTGAAATCATGCTGCTCTCTCGCTTGATTTTAAGCCCGAAATGGACTTCTTCTGTGAGCTGCGCTCGGCGCTTATGGCTGCGGCCCTTGAATAAAACACATCCGATCGACTTTCAAACCCCACTTCTATGCGTTTACACCAGAGGCCTAAAATCAGAGAGGAGAATACCCCTATACAAGAAATGTTGCTAACATTAGGCTCCATGGGGGATAGAGTGGTCCCTGTGATGCTCTAAGAACTCATTTTGCAGTTCCAGTGCCTTGCTGTTGGGCTATGGAGTCAAGCTCAAAACACCCCCTGCTGAAAATACAGGCCGAAAAAGTAAAAGTAAAACAAAACAAGATACATGCTCAAAAGAGCTTATTTATATACAGTCCTAATGCTAATAAAATATTTTACATGGGCTAGGTGAAAGAAAACTTCCACCATAGCCACTCGAGCAGCTTCCTGGATAGAAGCTCCTTCCTTCTGTCGATGATCACCAGCAGATAGTGTAACCGTGACAGCAAAACGGCTACACTCTTCAACTTCTCCTCACAGGCTGAAGTTGATATGAAATAGGGTGGCTCCAAGGCATAAAGGACATGCCACTCCATGTATTTGCCGACAGGGTCATAGAATGAGTGGCAAATTTCGGAAAATTGGTGACAAGCAGCCTCCTCTGCTACAAAGTTGCTCACATGTGGTTGAATATCTTTGATAAGCACAGGTGAGTGGACAACTGACATAGGCTCACTGATCTCAGGCGGTAGCTGCTCGCTGACTGGCTTTGGAATGAAATATGTGCTCGGTTGTTCCTCTGGTTCCTTTTCCTCTTCTTGGCTCTCCCCCAGGTTAGATTCATATTCATCATAAATAGGGACCATGGGGTGGTTATGCTTGCTGACTGGCTCTTCAGTATCTTTATAGTGATCAAATGCAGGATAAGCTTGCTGCTCATCATCACTATAATATACATCAAAAAGGGGTTGTCCTTCATTGATATGACCCTCCTCCAGAACAGTGATCCCATCGAAAATTTCCGTTTCAGGGACAGTGGGACCTGTTGCTTCTGGCTGCTCATACATAATCCTTTTCTCTTTAATCCCAGGTAAAAATATATCGTGAGAAACCCCCTAGGGGAAAAGAGAAGAAACCTCTTCCACAACTAACCCCTCTTTTAAAAAGAGGGGTTCTTCGTCATCATGAGCAGAGCTGCTAGGAACATCTGCTTCAACCCGATATTCAAGTGAGTCATCTACCATGGACCACATTTGCTCAATAAACTCACAATTTCCACAAGAGGCATGTTGATCGTTATGAACATCTAAAAGAATAGAGGCATCTGATATGATGTCAGATGCTTCCATTCTAGGGCTAACACAATTAATATCATTCAACACCTCCATATTTTCCTAGCAAATGCTTTCCTCCACAGTAAAAGCTTCATCATGGACCTAGTCTTCAGGGCCAGCAGAGGCTTCATGAAGCGAAGAAAACTCCTCACAACAGTTTTCAAACAAACAATCAGCTGGATAGTAGTCTTTACAAAATGAATTGAAAGCTGTATGAAAACCTGTTAAAGAGCGGATGCTCCAGCGGGAAGAGTTCGACACCACTCAAGAACAGATCCCTTCAATGAACACCTGAAGAGCTTAATCCGGACATCCTCATGCGTGATATTGTGTCGGTGAATAGCCTCATGGAAGTCCAGTAAATGCTCAGCTAGTTCCTCCCAATTTGTTGCATGAAATTCAGGGAGGAAATCTTCCCATTGGTCTCTATCAGGAAGTGCATTAGGAAACCCAACTATCTGGGAAAAGTCACAGAAAGCAAACCTTTGAGCCATAATTTTCTCCATATCGAACCAGTGGAGTCGCCAATCGATCCTTGAATCATGGAGTCGCCAGGTGAAAGATGTGCAACTTCAAATATGCCTGGTCCTTGTTCACCATCAAAGGCCAGATCTTAACGTTGTCGTTACCCCAGGAAGCTTCTCAAGCTGAGAAAGCAGCCGCTGAAACCTTCTCGAGAAAGCTCCTCTGGGTTATCTTTCAGGTGTGCTAACAATAGCTACAGCTGAAACAGTGAAGTGGAAACAATGGAGTCACCACAGTGGAGTCGCTAGGTGCACAGTAGCAATCTTTAAGGGCTCTGATGTCTGATGCACCTTCAGAATCAGAGGCTTAATGTCGTTCTGCCCAAGGAAAATCTTCAACTTCGTCCCCGGCAACGGCGCCATAAATGTTAGTGTCGGAAGTCGCTCCTGGATTGCAGCAGGGGCAGAGCCCGATGCCCATCAGTTTTTATGTCACGATAGTTTTAATGGGTGATCAAATGGGTAGAGACTTAGGAAGATATCACTCAAACTCAGGGACTGGGTCCGACATGCGAGGAACAAAGGAGGTCTTGATCTAACTTCAGTCAGTGGGTTGATTCGAAAATGAGCAGGTTGAAGACTTGGTGAGAGGAGTGGACAAACTACCTCAGGCAATAGGCCTTTAAGTAATTTGTAAAAGAAAAATTCTGAATGCGAGATCCTCTGGTTCAGAGTTTCGAGGAACTGAGAGGGGGGACTTGACTAGATTCTCCAATTCCAAGTCGTTCAGTGCTAAGAAAATCACAGGGATCGATTAGAAACAATGCAACTATTACAGTGATCAAACTCTGCATCATCCTATAACAGTTACAACTCGACTGGATTCTCCAATTCCGAGCCGTTCTAATACAGTGTAAACAAAGACGTGAAAGAAAAACTGGCATTCATAAGACAAGAAGTCTCAAGAGTCCAGACATAACCAGGAAAACAGTGCTTCATTAAAGTTTACCACCGGGAGCCTTGCTCAACCATCGATGCTTACAAAAATGGCGAAAACGCCTACATATACTCAAAAACAACCACAGCAGCAAAAACAAGACGCTGCATTAAAAACATTGCGTCTGCATGTCTTCTGACAGTGTGCGCATGCAGACTCTGGCCGATCGTGCACCCATGAATTGGTATCCCTTCGGCCAAATTCGGACAGCTATTCTTTGTCATACGCCACCTTAACTGTGCATGGCTCCTGCAAGGGAAGTAGCTAAGCCATTAAGAGCCGAGCTAGCGTGTGCAGACCTCCTTGGCAAGTCGAGGACTCGGCATGGCTTCCATGAATAGAACCAGTACAGAGGACCTTCTCGGGTAGACTTTCAGCCAGAACATCCATACTTTGCAATTAATGAGTGAGGCGAGGTTTCAACCACCCTCTCTCTTCTTCATTCATACCCAGCAGGTATCGGGATTTAGATCATGTCAAATCGACGTCTGGAGAACACAGTGCCCCCTCCCTCTGAAACTCAATTCGGCGCTTTTGGCCTCCCTTTTGTACAGAACGATAAATGCTAGCGCCCATCCTCCAGGCCTGCTCCTTGTGACCAGACGCTGAAACCAAGGGCCCAATTCTGGGCGCTTTCGGCACTTCGGTATTCGAGGTTTCGAGAGGTGAAATGACGAGGAGCGCTTACTCCTCGAATTCCCGAATGCCGACATGGCACGGATGTGCGCCACGTGTCCTTAAGATAAACGGCTGAGGTAGCATCCGCTATTTAAAAGGGGGCCCACTTCATCCACAGGCTCGCTTGACGTGACCTGGTGCTAAGACAGTGGGCTCGGCTCCAAAGGTGCTTTCGGCGTTTCGTCGATCGGCGATTTCAGCTGTAAAGAATGGGAGGCTCCTTTTCTCCCGAAACACCGATCCCCGATACGTCGACTGGCCGCCACCTGTCCCAATTGGATCGAACGACCCAGACTTGCCCTGAACTATGGGTGCTACCCTTCGTGCTAAATCTCGGGCAACTTGACAGCCCCGAAAACCCGATGACTGTCGATCTGCTTCGTCAATTGATCCTTGCCGTTGAAAGTAGACTGCTCGCTCGCTTGATTTTAAGCCCGAAATGGACTTCTTTTGTGAGTTGCGCTCGACGCTTATGGTTGCGGCCCTTGAATAAAACACATCCGACCGGCTTTCAAACCCCACTTCTATGCGTTTACACTAGAGGCCTAAAATCAGAGAGGAGAATACCCCTATACAAGAAATGTTGCTAACACAGTGTTTCATGATAGATCGAAACACATTGAAATAAAGTATCACTATATCAGAGACATGGTGCAGAGGAAGACAATACACGTGCAGTATCTTCCTACTCATGAACAGATTGCAGATATCTTCACCAATCCACTTGCCAAGACAAAGTTTGAGTATTTTCGTGAGAGACTTGGCCTGGTGGAAAATGCCTCCCTAGCTGAGAGGGAATGTTGATGATTGCATCTATGTGAGACATTCTCTAGCTTACAAACCTGAGAGATGTTGATGATTGCAGCTATGTTATACATTCTCCAGCTTACAAACCTGAGAGAAAGCCCTTGAGAGGGGTGTGTGGTTCCTATCTAAGACAGAGCTGAAACGTAGAGATGACCTCCTCCTTACAAAGAGTTGAGAATAACTCCATATGATTCTCATGTGTAATGCAACGAGAAAGGAGATCTGTAGAGTTGGACATGCCTGTGGCTAAGCACAAGGTGAACGTGGACATGCCTGTGGCTAAGCACAAGGTGAACGTGTGAAATCTCGAAGTGTTGGGTGCATCGTCATGAGAACGGAAATAAAGATGATGTATTAGCCTCCTATGAGTAGAAGAGTTTATGAGAAACTCCAGATGAATCTCCTGTGTAATGCAGTGGGAAAGAAGATCTGTTGAGTGGACGTGCATGTGGACGAGCACAGGTGAACGTGATCTTAGTGGCTGAGCACTAGTGAAGAAGTGGTTCTTCTGTGTAATGTAGTGAGTCGGTGATATGGACATCCCTATGGATGTGCCCCTAGTGGATGAGAACTAGTGGGTGTATAAGATCCCTTGTTATATTGTTCAAGAGTCAGACCTGCGTATAACCCTAATTGTAATGTAAAGGGTACAGGTCAACCCCACCTTAATGTGATTAATAATAAATGTAAAAGATAATTAATATGGTTAATATTAATTATATTGTGAGCTAGTGAGGTCGGCCCTGTTGTGTCAATAGACACTTCTGTTGACAGGTTCAGTCTAGTATAAGTAAAGGTAAATTCCCCATTGAGGAATCATATCTTTCACATGAGTTTCGAAATTTCAGCAAGTACATCTTCTTGGGAAAAGTGCACACCTCTCTTGGGCGCTTGTCTTCTAGGGTTTGAGCACCCTCTTGTGTGCTAGGTCTTATTGGTGGTGAAAGTATTTCTCTTGAAGAATATAGCAAAGGATTTGGTTGGGTTTTCTTCCCTTGTTGAGAAGGGTTTCCCAAGATACTTCTTGTATTCTTCTGCATGGTGTTTCTTTTTGTGATCTTGGTTGTTGCAACATTATTTTTTATTGTTAAGACAAATGCAAAATTGGAATGAACTACATGCTTAACCTAGCTTATTGAAAAATCAACAGTAAATAGTGGGATCAAAAGAGAGCTTACCAATAAAAAAAACAAGAAAAATGGGTTTTTAATGATTTCTTTTGTTTGGGGTGGTGGGTGAAAGGGAGACTAGTGCCTTTATTTGCTTGGGCTATGGGGTCATGTATGCAATTTCAAAGGGTGGTTCTAAATAATATTAGGGGGTTGAAGGCACACAAAGTGGCGTGCACAATAACAAACCTAGTTTAGTTGCTAGACTTGCAGATTTAATGGTGGAGAGGGTCTATAATAGATCCACTACTCAAGCAAATCAAATGGGTGGCCCCTACAAACGACTATCTACAAAATATAATGGGAAAATTGGAACAATAAATAATTTTCATATTGAAGGTAAGCCATATATTGGCCTCTCGAGTTATTGCAGAACCATACCTGAATGTCCTCTGAATTCGAGAGGTGAATGTGGGCCTTATTAAGTGCATCATTATATTGAACCCAATGGGTAATTTGATACTACATCCAAGTTCAAATCCCTTGGAGTAAGCCACCCCTGGCCCCAAATGGATGTGTGTGTATCATCTCCAACATTGTTTAAAGTACATCAGCCAATATCCTTGAGTCTTGACACTAGATCCTTTGAGAGGAAGGAACTATCGCCACAACCCACAATTTCACCTATCCCAATTCAAACTTGGGAACCAGAAAGAACTTTCCATGCCAAAAACCAACCAATAATGGGAAAGGAAAGGGTAAGCACTCTCCATTGGTTAAAGACATTGTTAGTTGGTTCCTTCCTTCATTGTTGGTTATGTGTTATATTCTTTGCACGACCAACCCCACATGATGAATTGGTCAGACGTGCGAGGAAGTCACAGGGGGGGACAAAGCCCCCCCTGCCTAGGGGGTTGCAGGGTTTTTCTTTTAGTGGTTTTTAGCACACAATTTTTCTGGACCTTTAGCGGTTTTGTGGCATGTGGTGTTTCAACCCATGAGGGATTATGAAGCCAATAACCTCACTCTTATACCAATTCTAGTTTTTAAGCCTTTTACAATAATTCTTGGTTTTGGATGTCGTGGGATCATATATATATATATAGTATTGTAAACAATGAAGATAATGAATAAGAATTAGAGGTGCATCTCTAAACAAGTTGTTGGTTTTCCCAGTTTGGGTTTCCAGAGTAAAATATCTTTGTATATGTGTGATTGCAATTGTGTTCTTTTTTGTTTATTAAGAATATGTGTGTGCATTACATTATCGTAAAAGGTTTTGTTATCCCCGATATCTAGGGATAACTAGGAGATCATGTCTCGAGGCCCACATGGTCCTAGACATGGAGTACCGAGAGCAGGAGTGACTTGAGCATGGCCCTGGAGGGCCCATCTTTCTTCTTCTCAGCCAGACTTGTCCTTTCAGCAGTAGTAGCATCCATCACCACCGGCCTGGGCTTGCATCGGAGAGGACTCTTGCTCCATGAGGTAATTGGTCCAAGGTATCATGGTATGTGTCATATTTGATCGTTATAACCTTCTTATATATGCATTAGGTTCCTTTCATTTCTGATGACTGCTTGGATCTT
>JASDQU010010723.1:6952-22195 GCA_032191745.1 Picea mariana
TACCTATAGAGGTGACTATGGGGGGATTCCCACGGTACCTGGGTAATACATCATATCACACTCTCAGTATCCTTAGAGGTTGATCCCAAGAAAGAGAGGGTTTCTTGCACCAATAAGGGATGTTATGTGGAGGTCGGAGTAACTTCTTCTCACTTCTTCATTGGCATCTTGATATCCCATCTTCAGAAGATCCTTAAATATGTTTTTTCTTGGTTGATTACTTTTAATTTTCATAGGAGTGTGTTTCTTTGTTTTTCATATTTGGCCTTAGGATCATAATTTTCACAGTATACAAGGCATGGAACCTGATACTCAAGAACCACAACATAATATTTCTTACAAAGAAGTGATCTCAGATCACACTTCTGAAGCTGGGAGTGTCGCTCCTGGAGGTGGCCATCACGTTGAAGAACCGGTCCCAACCTTCGTAGAAAGCTTGGCATATTTGGTGAATATTTTGTTTACTGATCCACTTGGCCAGCCACTCTTTGATCCACCGTACACGAAGCTCTTCTTACTATTTACAACCCGGTTCAACCACTACATCATCCTTTGGCATGAACCCACCTATTTTTGGTTTTCTTGAAGGACATCTTTTTGCACAACTCTCATAGTTGATATTGATGGTGCTTATTATTTACCAGAAACATCGGTGACCCATATAACCTTGAATCAACCACTTGCACATTTATATCCTCTTGCACATGAGTTAAGTAATATTCCTGCTTCATTTTTCCACACATGCACATGCCAAGTTATTTTCTTGGTCATCCCATCAGTTGAATGGAAAGAATTCAAGTCGTTCACACAACCACGGTTACACAATATACTCAACCTCCACCTCACACATAAAAAATTATTACTCCCTACATTGGAGGTCAATCTTCAATGGGAGGCCAACCTTCAGCTGGGGGGAAACCTACATGGTCGCAACATCAAAAATCATGGGAGAAAACCACTCCTCCAAGTCCTTCTATCCCTACTACCATTGGTCTATATCCTTTGCATCCATATCCAAGAGTTTTGAATCCTTTGTGGACTCAACACAATCTGGCGGGCATTCCTCTGCAAGGAACTATGCCCAATCAATCCGTAAACCGCAAAATTCAAATGCAATAGTCCCTTCAACCCCAGTATGTAGGAGTTCCATATGTTCAATCATATTACACAATTGGATAAGCAGTACAACCACCTTACATAGGTGGAAAACCCAGACAACCACCGTATATGGGAGGACCATCTAGTTTGTCATCTTGCCACAACCTGGATACAGTCCTACTAGTGCTCCTACGCAATATGTTTATCACCAGTATCAACAACCTAACCAAAAGATATTTTTATTGGCTATGTTATATATGCCTAATCTATCACATTTAACAAATGCTCACATCCTTCATGCCCCATTTTGTCTCACCATCCCTACCAAATTATCATTCGACATTCTGAAATTTGACAGAAAACCCGGGGAGGATCCTAACAATCATGTTATGAATTTCCAATTATGTTTTTCTTCCAACTCTTTGATAAATGATTCCATTCATCTTAGACTTTTTCAGAGAACACTTATGGGTGTGGTAGTGAAATGGTACATTGAACTATCACATAACTCTTTTGTCAACTTTAACTCTCTTGTCATGGATTTCCTAATGCATTTTTAGTTGCCTATATTGTACCAAACTGGTACATAACTTTTTACCTCTCTCTAGAAATCCTCTTCCACCCACATCTCTGATCATATTCATGAGTGGAGATGACAAAGACGGTTGATTAAAGATCCAATTCTAGAACAACTCATCGTGGATTGGTTTACAAACTTTCTCTTGCCTCCCATCACCCGTGATGTTGTTATGGGAATTGTAGTTACTAAGGAGTAGGATATCAACCATGCACATTATTTGTACCTGGTTTACTCCCAGTTCGGTACAATTTACTATCTAATCCCTAATTCTCCTTGTCTATTGAATGATCCGTCAAAACCTGCTCCGGAATCTAGTTTTGTTCCAAACACCACAACTACTTCCTCTCCTGTTGAAACCTCTGAGGTGAATGCGATCCAATCCAATTCATCTATGAAACTAGGAAGTAAGAAGAAAAACAAGGGAAAATCCAAGAAACATTCTAACGAGCAGGATAATCCTAAGTCTAATGATACTCAACCGACAAGGAAACCTAAATCTCCTTGTATGTTTTGTGAGGAATACCACTACATGAAAGACTTCCCTCATCGTGAGGTTGTCGCTAAATACCTAAAGGGTACCTCCCAACCAGTTCAGCAACAACATTTGGTTGCACAAAAACCTATCCCTCCACAAGGAGGAGACCCAAGTCATTCCCACCATGGGGATTCTTTCACAAGAACCTCTAAGGTTTACATGTTTAAGATGGTTAATATCACAACTCGTGCAAATACCTATAACACTCCTCCAGGTGATTAGACTAAATGGAAGGTTTTCGACTAGCCTTATAAATATACTTCTCCTCCATCTTCCAATCCTCTTCAGATTGAGAAGTTGATTTCTGACAGAACATTGCGCCCTCCCAAGAGTGTAATTCAAAAAGAAACATTTAATCCAAATTTTTGTGCTTCTCAAAACTACAACATCCTTGAATATTTGATGCAAGTGCCTTACACTATGTCAACCCTCAAAATTCTAAAGCATTGTCCGAATCAACGTAGAACCATGTTTTCATCCATTGGATCCATGGATCATGAGGAGTCGAACCGGATTACGTTTAACTTGGATTATTTTAAGGAGAAAGTCTGCCACCACTTAGCATTCCAAATTAAAGTTTTGGTTGGTGGAAAGAACATCCATCATACTGGATTGGATGGGGGAGCCTCGACTTGTGTCATGTAATTACCATGTTGAAGATCCCTTGGTTCTCCTACACTTACCCCATCGCCTACCACCCTGAAATCATTTGATGGAAATGGTTTCTAACCTCACAGACTCTTTCAATATTTTGTTGTGACATTCAAGGGTAAAACTTTTTCGGGTGAT
The DNA here is from genome assembly GCA_032191745.1 of Picea mariana. NCBI lineage: Eukaryota > Viridiplantae > Streptophyta > Pinopsida > Pinales > Pinaceae > Picea > Picea mariana. The sequence goes on from JASDQU010010723.1 coordinate 9,955, forward strand.
ATCAAAGTAGTCAACGCACCCCTGGATTATATTTGTTACTTGTTTGTAGTTGGATCTATCCAATGATTTTCATCGTATCTTCGATGTTTTGTATCTTACGATTTCCGCATCAAGGAAAAATTATCACTGTTGACCAACTTGAGTATACAACTACAGATCTCAATAATGTCGCAAAAAATAATGTCCCTTTTCTAGGACAGAATAATTTTGAGAGTGTAGGTGTAGGTCTTCTCAAGTATTCTTCCCTCATGGGGGTTTTTCCTTTTCCTACTCCTCCCACCACATAGGTTTCCACCTTAAACATGATTTTGACTTAGGTACAACAATCCTTCGATTCATATAATCCTTTGGTAGTACCTGGTCTCGATGATGATAGTTCATTGTCTCTATCAAGCTCGTTAAAAAATGAAATAGACCCCCTCCTTAACAATCGATTCTCACTCTGGATCAAGTACTTGAACCTTCTTTTCCTCTCCTAGTGAAAATGTTTCCATTAGTAACCAGAAACCTAAATGAGGAAAAAAAAAGAGTCACCAGAGGAAATGACGCTTCGGGGACAAGTCTCCAGCCTCTAGACATCATGATGGAGAAAAACCACCAACTTATACCAAAGAAGCTGCGGGAAAAATACCTCTAGAGAAACACGCTGCTAGGAGTGATCCTCATTCGAAGGTCATTCCCATCATAATGTAGTAGTCTTTTTATAGAATGAGCTTAGTCTTTGTTCTTTCTCATGCTTGTAAATACATGAGAATAAGTTACCAAACTTAGTCTTTGTTCTTTCTTGTGCTCGTAAATATGTGAGAATGTGATCGAGAACACTTTTCTCACTTTTTTGAAATCGTACAGGTTATATGAAAAAGGAACTCCCTAGAGTCTCCTTTAATCTCTTTTCAGACTTTCTAAACATGAAAATATTGTTGAGTGATCTTGCTTCCTTTCACACTCGTTAAAAGGTTTGAAAGCGCATCTTTTGAGTGATAGTTTATCTCTTTTTCGACTTCATAAGACTAATTATGAAAAAGGAACACTCTAAGAAAGCATGATTAGAAGAGTTCTTTGTTGTATCATTTTATACTTTTTTGGACCTCGGAGACTAAAAATCACAAAAATGGACAATCATGGAGTTGCCTTTAAGTTCTTTTCAGACTCTCTAAACATGAAAAACCACCAAGTTTTCCTTCTTTGGACTCGCTAAACTACACATTGAAGGACCCATATGGGAACAAACCCTTACTTCCTATAGTTAATTAAATAAAGGAAGAGGAACTTACCAAAGGTGAGTTACACCAAGCATATGTTATCCTCCTCAAGATCGTTAAAAAAGAAATGGGTACTCATCTATCTGGGTGGCAGGGAAAAATTGAAGGAAGTGGGTCAAGGTTTTTGGGAATCCTTTATGGAAGCTATTGTCTCCCTCGAACATGGTACCTTTTTGCATCTCGTCTTACAGTTGGGTAATATTCTTGTCTCTAAGTCATACCAATTCCATGTGTCTTCATACTTTTTCGTCCAGTCGAAGAGTTCTCTTATTTCCATAACATTACATTTTTGGTACTCGTCGAGTCAATGTTACTAAGTCAGTTGTGTTGCCTCATTATGTGTAAGGGAAGTTTCGCTTCAAACCATCCATCTGCAGTATTTTCGTTTTCCATTTCCTGTGTAAGTCCATACTCATTCGATTCACTATCTTACATCACTTTCCTGTGTCATTTTCGTGTCAATGATGGGGGATACATCAAGGCCCTCCTATGATGAGTCTTTTCCTGCCAACTTCAACACATCATCCGAGAATTAGAATTAGAAACTAGTTAGTACCTTGGGACCTTCATTCCTCAATGGAAAACCTCCTATTTTCCAACAATAGGTTTACATAATTTACCTCTGATTGGATGATTCCATGAATGTTTGACCTCAGCTGATTTATTCACATTTGCTGGAATGTACTAAGGTACCATGGAATTCATTGACATCATTGGTGATTTTCCTTGCACTTGTTAACAATTTACCTCAATGATTAGTAATCAAGTGGTTTCTACCATTTTCAACATCAAATCATCTATTCACATGGCTACATTCGTACCACATCTGGATTGGGACAAAGACCCTGGGTTGAGTGTTCACTCTTTTATATTCTTTGCCCAGGTTGTGAAGGAGATCATTTGAGAATATTGATATACATAGATACACTTTGTATTGGTTTGTGGCTATGCTTTATCATCTCGTAGATCCGTTGTGTATTTTTCCGTGGCTATGATCAGTTCATGTCATGGAGGTATGGATCCACATTGTATCTTTGGTGGCCATATTCTTAGTCAATGTTTTTCATGGATCCGCAATGTATTGGTAAGCGGCCATCCTTTGATTCATCTCTTATTTTGAGCATAGGTATTCTTTCCTTAGAAATGGAACATATATTAATATCGTTTGATGTTTTTTATAGCTTCTTCTAATTTCTCCAACTCCACGCCCTTGCATTGAAGAATTGTAAAGTGTTTTGGCCATCAATTTCTCTTCTGGCCTCACACTTTAGGGGGAATTCTCTTACACATTAAAATTCCACACTTAAGTACCTCACCCTAAGTGTTGCAAGTGTCATAAAAGTGTCACATACATTGACACCATGAAAGAACATGTATCACAATCCCTAGTCATTGTGGAGGAGATATATATTATATGAAGGTCAAAATACTTTGTGCACATGAATTATTTATTAATATTCATAAAAAGAAAATTAATTTAGTGTTAGAATCCACCTCTCATTTAGTTTCCTAATCTCAAGGATAGGTTGAGAATCTCATGGATGGTTGAGATATTTTCTCAAACCAAAATCCTAATTTGGTAGATCTTGAGAGATATTTTCTCCTTAAAATCCTTAAGAGATATTTTCTCCCTAAAATCCTTGAGAGATATTTTCTCCCTAAAAATCTTGGAGATCCCATTTTAGTGGATCTAGTGAGTTATCTTCTCCATGGTGGTTAAGCCTCCAAATCATATATAATGAAGGCTTTACATGGAGAAGGGGAGGAAGCTTTTAGATATCAAACTTATGGTCTTGGTATCATCGTGTAATGGATGGACGAGGGGATCTTAGAGGAGTGTTGCATCATCATCCATGTTTGTAAATATTCTCTTTGGGTTCTCATTTTAATATACTTGGCCTATTTCCTTCAAGCTTGTGTATTCTTACATGTTCTTGTATGTTGTTCCTTCAATATTTGTAGATTAATTTGTTTGATCTAATCTTGTAGGCAATGATTTCTTTGTTTCTCTTTGTTGTCTATTGTGTTGCAGATATCAAGTTGCGTGAAAGAGTTTGGAGATCAAGCTTGGATTGGAAGCAGCAAGGACAAACTTTGAAACTAGGTGCATCACACATTTTCTCCCTCCCTCTCTATTTTTGATTATTTAAACCAAATTCAAGGGGATGTTAGTTTCCACTTGTGTTTTTATGTCTTGGTATAGGGGTCAGCAATCCAAGGGAAGATTCACCTATCCACAGGGGAATTATTGTGTAACAATTATGAATATTTTGAAGTTGAAAAGGATTTCCAGATGTTAGGTTGATCTCGGATAAGCATTTATAAGATTAGTTTCATATCAAATGCCACCTTCCTTGAGGATCTACCTATAGAAAAACTACATGCACCAAGTTGCTAATAGTTGTTTTTAAATGATGCCAACATTTTCCTGGAAAATAGAATTTTGGTTACATTTTTGTTCTACACCTAGTTCCACACCTTTCTTAGGCATATAACCCTATGACAAAGTTAGGTGGAAAATTGTAAACATGTTTGTTTTTGGATATTTTGTTATTTAAGAGGCATTGTAACTCCATGAGAGGGTTCAAATTGTAAAATAGCGAGGCTCTTATCTTTAGTTTCAAATGTAACAGATTTTCCTGATGTATGTATTAGACTCAAGAATATTTAATAGTGAAAGATAATCTTACTTTCCTACTATCACCTATATTTATATCTCACTTCGATGTTAGTTATTGGTGAATGATTCATCATTATGCTTGTTTCTTACTACAATAAATGATTTATTGTTGGTAATTATTGCAAGTATGATCAAAGTGTTCTCTCTTTTTTATTAAGAAGTTCTTACTCAATGAGATTTCCTCTATATGTGTTTCAGAACTACTTGATGTAACCTGATACGTGTATTTCATTTTTCTTTCCAAGTCTTCTATCTTCCATTGATATCTCTAAACATTGATCTAAAGATATTTAAATCCTTGCTTATTGGTGTGCATTTCATGGAGGTTTTTTGTTGACATCATAAACTGATTATCACACCCATTTGCTACACATTGAAAAAAATTATTATTCACAATTTTGATGGGTATTAGGCTTACACCTGCAACAGTCTAGGTGTGACTTCTAGTGCTAACACACAGCTTGACATGTGGCAGTCAGTGACTTCATAGGAGAATGATTGGATACCATGTGGTACCACTAGAGGACACCATGTGGCACCACCAAAGGATGCCAAGTGGCATCCCCAAAACACGCCAAGTGCTCCCCCCTCCATGGGGTGGAAGGTACAATCCCACAGATCTTGGGTAATTGTGATTAAGGGGACTAAACTAAGATTATGGTTTAACGTCAGTTTGATTAAGGAGTAATTATGGATTATGGGAAGATTACATGGTGATTAAGTTGATTACGAATGGTTAGTAGTTAAAAGCAGTTAACCATATAATATAATATATGGTATATAATATATACCATATATTATACATGGTAACAAATCCAACCCATAGACCATTTTAAAAGGGGAGCTCACATTTTTGACCCTGGGACTCCCCCAAACTTAGCCAATACTCCTAACCAGTCTAGTAAATGACCAGAGTTGTAAACTCTTCCCCAAACCTATTAATTAATCATTTCTTTTTCTAGTTCTCGGGGAGGATGCGCCTTCCCAAAAGATGTATAGGGAACATTTTTCAATGCATAGTGGCATTTATTGTAGGGACTATGGCATGATTTATGAGGCAGAGAGCCCAGCAGGGGCCTAGAGGTGACTTTGTCCGTTTGAGACAAATTTATAGTCTATTTTGCACTACTCCTCGCCATGAATCCACCAGTGATATATGTTTCTACATGAGAGTTGCAGATCAAAAGGACATTTTAGAGATGTGAGGTATAATGATGTATTTATGCCAATTTTATTGCCGAGATAACAGAAAGCCTCTCCACTTTGAAGCAGTTCCAGGAGACGTATTCCTTGTTGGATGAACTCCATTATCAAGCTTGTGTTCTTGCTCTTCTTCTCATATTTTCTCCATGATTATGTCCTCTTTATGTAGGTTTCACATAAGATTTCAATTCATGCTCTTTAATGTAATTCATGTAAAGTCATTGATGTAAAGATCCCATATCACTTTCCTTATTTCCTTTTCCTTTAAATTTATCAAGAAAAGAATTTGTTTGCTAGCACTCAATCCTACATGCTTTCTGTTTGTTTTTATAGGTAGTTACTTTGGTTAAAGTTATCCTTGTTCAAAAGAAAATAAGTTCATTGTGTAAAGTTCTTTCTCTGTGTTCTGCATGATTATTTGCAAAGCATTCTAGGGCTGCAATGCAAAGTAGTTTAAATTTCTGGCATACATTCAAATGTATATTGATATCATTTGCAAAAATACAAAAGAAAAGTTTTTTTTNTGATTAGCACTTCTTATTTTTAGTGAAGAAACTACATTTAAATTTGTATTTATTTTCTTAAAGTGTTTTCTATGAGTCTGTAAAAAAATCACATAAGTTTATCCATGCCTTTTGAGTAACAAAATCCCCATAAAATGAATGCTCAATAAAATTTAATAGAAAATTTCATTTTGTAGGGTGTGTTGAACACACCGCCCACACTAAGAAAGGGGGGGGTGAATTAGTGTGTAGAATTTTCTAAATTTTCTTCTTCTTACAAGTTACCAGCTAAAACATAACTGAACAAATTAAGAACAATTAAATCATAATCACAATGGACAAGAGATACCAGATGTTTGTGTAATCTTTTGTATAATTGATATGTATATATATGTGAATATAGTAATACAAATTTTCCCAACACCAATTGAAGTAAGGAGCACCAAATCCTCAGAGAGAACCAACTCTCAAGCAAGGCCCAACTTTCCACAAGACCCATCTTGTTGATAGAGCACAGTCTATCCAAATAGAGTTCATATAGTAGTTCAACCAACTCTAGTAGCAGTGATACATTATTGAATCAATTATGTTTCATGATCAGAGGTATACCATATTTACTCATTATTTCACTTCATCTTCTCTCTCAAATTCGCGCCTTCCTCACTTCGTATTTTCTCTAATATTCCCTCCTTATTCACTTTGTCTTTCCTCTGATATTCGTGCCTTCTTCACTTCTTCTTCTCACTGATATTTGCATGAACCTCAGGTCCGCATCCCCTTCATTTTTCTCCGCAAGCCACTCTCTCTCAGTGAGCCACTCTTTTCCACAAGCCCATCTTCTTCCACAAGCACACCATCTAACGAACCAATCATTGTTGTATTTATAGTTGCTTATGCTCAAAACTTGTTTAAGTTATTGGGCTGACTTGTGCAACAAGTTATAACTAACTTGTTCATTTACAGCACCTTTTGGGACCACCAGAGATCATCATTTTGGGTCTTCAACTTTAAGCCTAGCATCCTCTTTTCTTTCATAAATCGATCACAGGATGGATCAATTTCCTTCCTCTTTATGATAGCAGAAATAGGTGCTTCCTTCAAACCATGTTCATATGATCATAGGCATAGAACCACAGGCTTATCATTTTAAGCGACGCATTCCATTCTGCCTTTTAAATATTTTACCATATGACCAATGGCGTTTATTAGATGTTAGGCGAGATGAGCACTTGACCGCTTATCAATTCAACATTCATGATTCAATCTCCAATGAGATGGATGATTGTTGGGACTTCGGGACTTCACCCTATGAGTCTTCGAGACTTTGCAACCTTTCAAATATCTCGAAGCAGATTTTTCCAAACAGATCAGACGGTTCTCATTATATCACAGAACCGGATCAATGGTCATATTTGATCCTTACATCACTTAATTCGACGGCTAGGAATTAATCAAACATTGATATGGATGGCCACCAATTACTTTGGGACTTCAGCTATTATGCTTACATTATCCTTCCATTGTATTTTGATCAATGGTTGAGAGTACACCCAACATCAGATCGATGGTCGAGATCTCCTTTGGTTCTCTAGACTTCAGAGATTTCAAATGTCAACCCATTCTTTCCTCCATACGTTAATCTTCTAGAGATGTCAATCCACTGACGTGTGTCATTTTTGGATCAATGAGCAAGATCTCCTTCAGGTCTCCGGGCTTCAAAGATTTCAAATCTCAACCCCTTCTTTCCTCCAGAGTGATCACCTATTGAGTAAGTCATAAGTGGATATTTCTTCCTATCGATTAATACTTCCACTTACACTATCCTTCCACTGTAGTATATCGATGGTGGAGAATGCTCCCGAAGTGATCTTTAGATCAGACATTTTGTGTCCACTTCTGGACTTCGGTATTTGGGACTTTGGGGCTTTGGGCAAGTGCTAGTGGTAGAACTCTCGAAGTAAAACTCTTGTAGTGACATAACTTTCTTTTGCCACTTGATGATGTGTCACGATCCGAGTAGCTGCTGGGTGTCACTTAGATTCATGATTTGCACGTACCTGAAATGTTGAATCAACTTGACACTTGTCATTATCTGATTGTTCCATGTGTCCTTGCTGGCATAGTCTTCCTGACGTGGATATCCTTATGTGGCACATGTTCTTCTCCTTGATCTAATGATCATCCTAACTCCTAAAATTTATCTCATATCGATGACTGAGAGTGACTTCGGACCTTTGTCCTTCAGGACTTCAGGACTTTTGACATTTCTTGGTGGTGAAACTCTTGAAGTGATGTAACTTGATTACGTCACCTTTTTTCATGCCATGAGCCAATTTCCTATTGACGCCTGTCATCATATGATTATTCCATGTGTATTTGTTGACGTGGTCTGCTAACATGGTCTGCCACATGTCTTTTGTTGTCGTGGTCTGCTGACATGGTCTGCCACATGTCTTTTGTTGTCATGGTCTGCCACATGTCCTTGTAGACGTGGTTTTCCATGTTTCCTTGCTAACATGGTATGATAACCAACAACCCCGATCCAATGGTCATCGTATATCCTCCAAATACGATGGTCCTTATTCATTTTGGATTTTGGGCTTCAGGTAATTCAACTCTCAAACTGAAAAATCTGAAGTGAGATTTTTTCGGAGCTTAACCTCCTCGCATCTTTATACCTGAACTAAATGTTGCTCCTTGATCATGATCCTAGATAGATGGCTCGATATATCGGCGATGCATATCTTCTAGCTTATCATATCCTTCCACTTAGAATGATCCAACGGCTGACAGAAATTCGCTTAAATTAGATCTCAGATATTTTACCTCGCTTATCCTATCCTTCCACTTGAAAATAATCCGATGGCTGATGGGAATTCGAGTTTGATTCAATGACATTTTGGTATTTGGATAATAAGATTCTCAACCCTTTAGCCATACTTATCTTATCCTTACACTTTAAGATGATCCAACAGTCATGATCCTCTAGCAGTCCTCAAGCCCATGGTCACTCATATGATCGATGCCCGTAATATTTAGACGATCAACATGGTCCATTTCTTGATTGGATGGTTGTTGAGGCTTCTAAATCTAATCGGATGGCTGTTGAGGCTTCTCACTCTGATCGAATGGTTGTTGAGGCTTCTCACCCTCAGCTTACACTTTTCCTTCCGAGCTTTGATCTCTGCATTTGCTAACCCTCCTGAGCTTTTATCATAGGAACATTATTGATCCTATCGTGACCAACAATAATTACAAATTTCTTTAGCCTATCTCTGCATTTGATAATCCTCCTGAGCTTTTATCATAGGAACATTGTTGATCCTGTCATGATAAAAAATAATCACAAATTTCTTAATCCTATCTCTGCATACTATTCATTCCTCCTCTTGAGCTTATGCTTTTGATTCTGAACTTTGGTATCTGCATATTGTTCGCTTCTCCTCCTGAGCTTATGCTTTCAATATCTTCATACTGTTTGACATCTTCTGTTAAATAATATATTGTTGACATCAATGCCAATCTCATCTGTGGTAATTCATCATTAACAACAAATCATCACATCGGCTATTGACATCAATGAAAATATGTCCAAAAATATCCCCCTTTGTTATTGAGGGAAACCCACTAACTTCATATACAAAACTCCCCCTGTGATGATGCTTTCCTCTAATGAATTTTTCTCTCGCCCTTTGACATCAATGGAAAAGGGTTTTTCCTCATGTGGTAAAGATATGTATGTTACTGACAAGAATCTGAACTTGGGTAACTCTTCCTACAGTCATGTTCTTCCTACCATATCTGAATGACTCCCCCTATCAATATGCTCTCTCTCTACTTCTGACTACTCTCCCCCTTTGTTTCTGAAAAGGTAGCTCTTCCTGACAAGGTTTCTTCCCCTGTTAATTTACTAACTTCTTATCTCAATTGATTGGGATTTTGGTGTTTCAAATGAGTAGTTTTCTTGATACCAAGTTTTGTAGTGATCAAGTCTTTTCAAAACTTAATCTAATTACTTTCTTATTTACTAACCACAATAATTCCCCTGAGTTTTTACTGACTGTTCTCCTCCTTTGTTTATAAAAGGGTATATTTTTCTGACAAGTTCTCTCCTCTCGTTATCTCTACAGGATGTCATGTACCTCATTTTGTATATCAGAATATTGTTTATGTGGATGTTGTTGTCCTACTGGAACACTGCGCAATTGTAGCTCACATTATTCAAACAAATCTTGGATCTTCCCATTGATTCTCATTGATCTCTAACCAGATGTATCCATCTTTATCCAAGATTCTTCTTTACTGTACATTTCTCTAAAGTTGCTTGAGAAAGTTTATACTATGCTTGTCACATGATTGTAATTTTTTTTGTAGTAATTAACTTCACTCCTATTCACTTGTTCAGTCTTTGCTATCCACATCTGTGAGTGTCCTAGTTTCTTGAAATTTGTTCTCTGATATTCTATTACTACAGCTTCATTTTTCTTCCATGTTCCATTTACTCCTTTTTTCGTACTGTATGAAGCATTTCTCATTGATTGTTTTCTTGAGTTCCAACATTTATATGCTTTGTGGTCATATCCACTACAACTATAGCATATCATAGTGTAACAATGTGCAACAATATGTCCAACATGATTGCAGTTCCAACATCTTGTATTGTTGTTGAACCTACCAACTTGTTTTCTTCCATGATGCCTACAATATAAGGATTTATGACCATATTCATTACAAGAAAAACAATAACTGTTAAAAACACTCTCATACCTTCTTTGATTCATCCATGAAGATGTCTCTCTTCTAAAATTTCTTTGAGGTGTATGATTAGCTTTTGGATGTCTTCCTTGATCTAATCTTCTAAATTTTGTAGTGTTTATTTTATTTCTTGAACATGAAGAACCTGAGTCATACCTGGTTTCACTTTTTACAAATGAAGGAGTTGTGTCAGACCTGTCTTCATCCTTTACAAATGAAGGACCTATATAAGACGTGTTTTCTCTTTTTGCAAATGAAGGACCTGCATCAGGTTTCTTAGGAGTATTGATTTCTTCCTTGTTGTATCCAAGACCATATTTTTCATTTGGTGATCTTTGACTATCCAAGATCTCATCCAGGGTCATGGAGTTGTTCAAGAACTTGATTTGGGTTTTTGGCTTCTCAACCTTCTTTCTAAGATTCACAACTTCTTCTTCCATCTTATGACATGATTCTTCCTTTTTTTTCAACTCGTTCCTCACTACCTCCTCCCTTATTTTGGCTTCTTCAATTTGGATTTTAATATTGACATAGCTTTCCCTTAGTTCTTTTAGGTCTGCAAGGATTTTTCTTGGTTCATCATCTTCCTTATTTTCTTATTTTGCTTGACTGATTTCATTTTTCAGTGTCTCGATCTCTTATTCCTTTTCTTTTGTTAGATTAGTAACTTTTGTTTTCAATCTTTAAATCTCATCTTCTTTGTTTTCTAACTGAATATTTTTCTCAGATATGATTTATTCATTGTCTTTGAGATTTTCTTTTATTTCCAGGATATTCCTTTGATTGCTAAGGTCATCATCTTCCTTCTTCTTTTCTTTTACTTGACTAATTTATTTCTTCAGCTTCTCGATCTCCTCTTATTTTTCTTCTAACTGATTATCCTGCTCATATATTATCTTTTCATTGTCCTTGAGCATTTCCTTTATTTCCAAGATATGCTTTTGACTCTTTTCAAGAAATTCTTTAGTGTAGTCATGAAGATAGCTATAGTTTGAATCATTATGGTCATAGCAGTATTCATAGAGACTCCAATCAACCTTTTGTTTGGCCTTTGATAGTTCGTCTTCTACTTATTTCATGAGATAAATGCTCACATAACATTCTTTTATTGTTTTTGAGTCTTCTTCTTTACTTGCATGGGAGGATTCAATATCAAAATTATTGCAATCGAAATATTGTGAAGAGTATTTACCTTTATTGATGGTTGAGTCTTCCTCTTCATCCTTGATAGGAATGTATTTTGTCTCTTGTCTTCTGATTTGATATATCTCTTCTAACTTCATACATAAGTCCTTGGTAGATGTGCATATTCCTATGCTTGCATTGACTGTATCTAATAATCTATTGAGAAGAATATTCAATGCCACATCATTGTTCTTCCTTACTCTTCTTTGGACTGTAATCTTGGATAGATTCTTTGAGGTAGTTAAGTCCCAGGGCTTGCTTACTACTGGATTCCAAACTTCAGATACTTTTGACTTCAAATATTGTTTCATACTTTCTCTCCATGAGGAATAATATGTTCCATCAAATAAGATAGCTTCAATTGCGGAGAGAGCCATCTGTCCACCCATTTCTTCAGGATCTACAGTCCAGTGTTTAAATTGTGTTGAAGGAACCTTCTTTGATACTAATTATTGAACACATCACCCACACTAAGATGGGGGGGGGTTGTTAAGCCCTAATATTGGATCATTACCCTTTAATTTTGGCATATTACATTAGTAATGTTATTTTATTTATGTTGGCTTTATTTCATTAATTGTAATTATACCTCCTAGTCTCCTATATATACCAAGGAGACATTTTCATTTGGAATCATCTTGTACTTGAACATT
>JASDQU010010723.1:32853-47900 GCA_032191745.1 Picea mariana
TGGATACCACCCTCCTTCCATCACTTCTTCTCTAAAAGAAAAATCTAAGGTTCAAGTAGTGGAAGATCACATCGAGCATCAACAACAAGTTCCCCAAATCTTCAAGGACAACCTGACCATGGCACAGAATCGCATGAAACAACAAGCAGATCAACATTATAGTGAAAGAAGTTTTGAAGTAGGGGTTTGGGTGTTTTTAAGACTACAACCATACAAACAGATGTCCCTCAAGTAAGCCAAGAAGGATAATAAATTATCACCAAAGTACTATGGCCCTTATAAGGTGTTGCAAAAGATTGGTACTATGGCATACAAATTGGAGTTGCCTGCATCTTCACGAGTACACCTAGTTTTCCATGTTTCATGCTTAAAGAAGATTATAGGTGAGAAGATCCCAGTTCAAACTATATTGCCAAAACTTGACGAGGAAGGAAAAATTATATTGGATCTTGAAGCCATCACTGACACAAGAATTCGCCAGCTGAGGAATAGATCCATTTCAGAGTATCTCATTAAATGGAGGAAACTACTGGCTAAAGATTCCACTTGGAAAGATGAGTCTTTTATACAAAAGCATCTAGAGTTACTCAAGCATTGAGAACAACACTTGTCTCAAGGGGAGGGGCATGTTAAGCCCTAATATTGGCTCATTACCCCTTAATTGGGGCATATTACATTAGTAATGTTATTTTATTTATGTCGGCTTTATTTCATTAGTTGTAATTATACCTCCTAGTATCCTAATAATACCAAGGAGACATTTTCATTTGGAATCATTTTGTACTTGAACATTTATGTGGGGTAAAAGGAGGTTGCCCCCTTGAAGAGGCTTTTATCTGAAATTCTCTCTTTTTCAAGGCATTCAGTACTTATTCTGAGGTTTTTCTATGCTATATTTATATTTGGTTCTTAATAGGGGTGAATTAGTGTGTGGAATTTTCTATCTTTTCTTCTTCTTACAAGTTAGCAATTAAAACATAACTGAACACATTAAGAACAATTAAATCATAATCATAATGGACAAGAGATACCAGATGTTTGTGTAAGACTTTGTATAATTGATATGTATATATATCTTAGTATAGTAATATGAATTTTCCCTGCACCAACTATTTTGTATCAACACCAACTAAAGTAAGGAGCACCAACACCTCGGAGAGCACCAACTCTCAAGCAAGACTCAGCTTCCCACAAGACCCATTTTGTTGATAGAACGTAGTCTATGCAACTAGAGTTCATATAGTAGCTCAAACAACTCTAGTAGCAATGATCCGTTATTGAATAAATTTTGTTTCATGATTGTAACGCCCCATATTTTGGCCTTAGGTAGTTAGAACTTTGATTTTTCTCATCTTAGTAATTCATTGCTTAACAACTATTTGCACTCAACAATGTTGATATAGACATGTAGCACGTGTACATATTGACCTATTTATGTGTTGCATACTATTATTTTCATTGTTATATGCTCATGGTGATGATAATTATTTGATTTGTTTAAACATGCAAATTAAGATATGGAATTTAGGTACATGGATATCAACTCAAAGTTATGTTGTGAATGCATAACAGAGGCAAGCCATGATAAAAAATAAACATAGACTTGTTAATTGAACACCAATACAGATATGGATTCTTATATAAAATTATGATGTATATACACAGATATGAGTTATTGGTGAACTAACCTATAGGTTGATGAGCTATGTGATAGCCAAATGACTACAATGATGAGGTAACATGGATGTCATAGACATCAAGACGATAGTGTATGTTATAAGTTATAAATTTATAATTCAAAATATTGCTATGATTTGTGGTAAGTGTGGTTTTGACAGGACACACAACATTCCCAGAGTGGTTGTTTGATGACGTGACTCTAAGAACAGTAGTTGCACAATAGGGCTTGATGTAGGGTGTTGACCCTAGTTCTATAAGGAGGGGTGGAGGTATTGCCCACCCTTTATCCTCTGAAACCTAGAGTCGTGGGAGGACCATGTGAAGTCACGCTCCCCTAGATGTGTGATGGAGACTGCTAGTTACCTGTTGGGGAAGCTTGGTCGATATGTATGACACTTCCTCTTATGGGTTCTATCTGGAGTAAGGTCAATATAGTTGACGCTCTAGCTTAGTCCAACAGAGGAAAGGATAGAATGGAAGATGAAAGTAGGTTAGGAAGGAAGGATGCTTCGATGTTAGTTGAGAATATTGATTGGGGATTAGAGATGCCACTATTGTTTAATCACTTGGTTCCTACCATGTTTAAAACCCTCTTTGATTTCCTATTGATATTTTAAGTGTGATAATGAATTATTGAATAATTGGTGTAATTTTGTTTGTTAAGATTATTAAATGATGCATTACTTGATCTGTTGTTCTACATGTCTTGGTGATCATATAGGAACTATGCACTAGAGGCAATGGTTTTTTATCATTAGTACATACATGATATATGTGACTTCTAGCTACACACACATACCCTACCCATGTACACTAGTACAATTAATTAATGTATTAATTATTAAAGTAAATTATTAACTATTTAATTGAATGTTTATTGAATATGTAAATTATATTGCATACAAAACATCTAGAAGCATTAAATACCTTCTTGACTTTGATAGATGGTGGGTATGATGAATTAAATGAGCATGATGGGGTGTTATGTACATTTTTGGGAAAATTGTCAAATTTCATTTTTTAGCTAGCATGAGAAGAAAGACTTTTCATTTTATTTATTGTTGTTTAATTCAAGTCATTTATATTTTAATTTTATTTTAATCTTTTCCCAAAAATCTAGATAAGGGAGGTTGATGGATAATAATGAGGGTGGTTGAGGAGACTTGGGGAAGGGTGTATGAAAACTTGATAAATAGGGAGGAGAAGTGGTGAGGAAGGGGGGATTGGAGAGTTTTGAGCATGATGAGAGGTTCTGAAATCTTTGGAAGATATATTTCTTATGATGGTTTTGTTTGAGCATTTGTGCTTTGCTGTTCTTGGAGTCACGGGCATGGAGGGCCAAGAAACCGAAAGGTTTCTTGGATCTAGGAAGTCAGCTAGGCTCCTAGTTGGCTGAGAGGATTTCGTTGTTTGACTCTGGGAAAGTGGGAAAAAAATGCTTGGAAGCACCTAGGACTACATTACAATTGATGAGCTTCGACAAACTAAGGAAGAGGTATTTTGTATTTTTCAGTGGTATTTGTTGTTGATATTTTGTATATACTTTTGTTTTAAGTTGCAAATCTTAGAGTTAACCTATTACTTATTTCATCATGCTATTTAGATTTATCGTTGAGCAAATGTAGAAGAATTGTGTAAATGAAATGAAATTATGTTAAAGCAAAGTTTGTTATTGTGTATGTATTTAATAAATGATTAAATTCTTAGAATCTTGTAGAGGGGTACTACAATGATCAGAGGTATACCATCTTTACTCATTACTGCATTTCATCTTCTCTCTAAACTTTGCGCCTTCCTCACTCCATATTTCCTCTAATATTTACGCCTTATTCACTTCGTCTTTCCCCTGATATTCGTGCCTTATTCACTTCTTCTTCTCGCTGATACACTCATGAACCTCATGTCCACATCCCCTTCATTTTTCTCCGTAGGCCACTGTCTCTCAGTGATCCACTCTTTTCCACAAGCACACCATCTAGTGAACCAATAAGCGTTGTATTTATAGTTTCTTATGCTCAAAACTTGTTTAAATTATTGTCCCAACTTGTGCAACAAGTTATAACTAAATTTTTCATTTACAACACCTTTTGGGACCACCAGTGATCATCGTTTCGGGTCTTCAAATTTAATCCTAGCATCCCCTTTTCTTTCATAAATTGATCACAAGATGGATCAATTTCCTTCATCTCTGTGATAAAAAAAATAGGCATTTCCTTCAAACGGTGTTCATATGATCATAGGTGTAGAACCACAGGCTTATCAATTTAAGTGACGCATTGCATTCTCCCTTTTAAATCTCTTTACCATATGACCAGTGGCATTAATTAGATGTTAGGCAAGATGAGCGCTTGAGCATTTATAAATTCAACGGTCATGATTCAATCTCCGATAAGATGGATGAGTTTCGGGACTTTGGGACTTCGCCCTCCGGGTCTTCGAGACTTCACAACCTTTCAAATCTTCTGAAGCATATTTTTCTGAACAGATCAGACGGTTCTGATTATATCACAGAACCGGATCAATGGTCATATTCAATTCTGACATCACTTAATCCGATGGCCAGGACTTAATCAAGCATTGATATGGATGGCCACCAATTAGTTCGGGACTTTGGCTATTATGCTTACGCTATCCTTCCACTGTATTTTGATCAATGGTTGAGAGTACACCCAACATTAGATTAGTGGTCGAGATCTCCTTCGGGTCTCTGGAATTTGGAGATTTCAAATCTCAACCCCTGATTTCCTCCGTACGTCAATATTTCGGAGCTGTCAATCCACTAACATGTGTCCCTTTTGGATCAATAGTCGAGATCTCCTTCAGGTCTCCGGACTTCATAGATTTAAAATCTCAACCCCTTCTTTCCTCTAAATTGATCACCTACTGAGTAAGTCATAAGTGGTGGAGATCGCTTGATGTTGGTTAATACTTCCACTTACACTATCCTTCCACTATAGTAGACCAATGGTCGAGAATGCTCCTGAAGTGATCTTTATATTAGACATTTTGTGTCCACTTCGAGACTTCGACATTCAGGACTTCGGGGCTTTGGGCAAGTGTTGGCGGTAGAACTCTCGAAGTAAAACTCCCGTAGTTATGTAACTTGCTTACGTCATTTGATGGTGTGTCACGAGTTGAGTAGTTGTCGTGTGTCACTCAGATTCATGATTTTCACGTGCCTGAAATGCCAAATCAACTTGACACTTGTCATTATCTGATTGTGCCATGTGTCCTTGCTGACGTGGATCTCCTTATGTGGCACATGTTCTTATCCTTGATCTAACGGTCATCCTAACTCCTGAAATGTATCTCAGATCGATGGATGAGAGTGACTTCGGACCTTCTTCCTTTGGGACTTCGTGACTTTTGACATTTCTTGGTGGTGAAACTCCCGAAGCAATTCTCTCGGAGTGACGTAACTTGCTTACATCACTTGTTGTCATGAAAAAAACCAATTTCCTCTTGACACTTGTCATCATCGGATTATGCCATGTGGATTTGTTGACGTGATCTGCTGACATGGCCTGCCACATGTCTTTTGTTTTTGTGGTCTCCCACATGTATTTTGATGTCATGGTATGCTAACGTGGTCTGCCACATGTCCTTGTAGATGTGGTCTGCTGACATGGTCTCCCACGTGTCCTTTCTGACATGGTCTACTGACCAACAAACCTGATCCAACGATCATCATATATCCTCTAGATCTGATGGTCCTTATTCATTTCGGATTTCAAGCTTCAGGTAATTCAACTCTCAAACTGAAAAATATGAAGTGATATTTTTTCGGAGCTTAACCTCCTCGCATCTTTATACCCGAACTAAATGTTGTTCGTCGATCATCATCCTAGATCGATGGCTCAATCTGTCTACGATGAAGCTCTTCTAGATTATCCTATCCTTCCACTTAGAATGATCCAATGACTGACAAAAATTCACATAAATGATATCTCAGATATTTTAGCTCGCTTATTATATCCTTCCACTCGAAAATGATCTGATGACTGACAGAAATTTGGGTTTGATCTGACGATTGACGGGTATTTGGATAATCAAATTTTCAACCCTTTAGCCCCACTTATCCTATCCTTCCACTTTAATATGATCCAATGGTCATGATCCTCCAACGGTCCTCAAGCTCACGGTCACTCATATGACCGACGTCCATAATATTTAGATGATCAACATGGTCCATTTCTTGATCGGATGGTTGTTGAAGCTTCTCACTCTGATTGAACAGCTAAGGCTTCTCACTTTGATCGGACGGCTATTAAGGCTTCTCACCTTGAGCTTACACTTTTCCTTCCGAGATTTGATCTCTGCATTTACTAACCCTCCTGATCTTTTATCATAGGAACATTGTTGATCCTATCGTGATCAACAATAATCATGAATTGCTTTAGCCTATCTCTGCATACTGTTCGTTCCTCCTCTTGACCTTACAATTTTGATTCTGAGCTTTGATCTCTGCATATTGTTTGCTCCTCCTCCTTTGCTTACACTTTCGATCTCTTCATATTGTTTGACATATTCTGCTAACTGATATACTGTTGACATCAATGACAATCTCATCTATGGTAATTCATCATTAACAACAAATCATCACATCAACTGTTGACATCAATGGCAATATGTCCAACAGTACGATCCCACAAATCTCGGGTAATTGTGATTAAGGGGACCAAACTAAGATTATGGTTTAACGTCAGTTTGATTAAGGACTAATTATGGATTATGGGAAGATTACATGGTGATTAAGTGGATTACAACTTGTTAGTAGTTAAAACATGTTAACCATATAATATAATATATGGTATAAAATATATACCATATATTATATATGGTAACAAATCCAACCCATCGACCATTTTAAAAGGGGAGCTCACAAGTTTGACCCAAGACTCCCCCAAACTTAGCCAATACTCCTAACCATTCTAGTAAATGACTAGAGTTGTAAACTCTTCCCCAAACCTATTATTTAGTCATTGTTTTTTCCAATGCTCGGGGAGGATGTGCCTTCCCAGAGGAAGTATAGGGCACATTTTTCAATGCATAGTGGCATTTATTGTAGGGACTATGGCATGCTTTATGAGGCAGAGATCCCAGCAGGGCCCTAGAGGTGACTTTGCTCGTTTGAGACAAATTTATAGTCAATTTTTCACTACTCCTGGCCATGAATCCACTAGTGATATATGTTTATACATGAGAGTTGTGGATTAGAAGGTTAGTTTTGGGATGTGAGGTACAATAATGTATTTATGCCAATTTTATTGTTGAGATAATATAAAGACTCTCAACTTTGAATCAGTTCCGAGAGACGTATTCCCTATTGGACAAACTCCATTATCAAGCTTGTGTTCTTTCTCTTCTTCTCATCTTTTCTCCATGATTATGTTCTCTTTATGTAGGTTGCACATAAGATTTCAATTCATGCTCTTTAATGTAATTCATGTAATGTCATTGATGTAAAGATCCCATATCACTTTCCTTATTTCCTTTTCCTTAAATTTATCAAGAAAAGAAATTGTTTGCTAGTACTCAATCCTACATGCTTTCTGTTTGTTTTTATAGGTAGTTACTTCAGTTAAATTTAGCCTTGTTGAAAAGAAAATAAGTTCATTGTGTCAAGTTCTTTCTCTATGTTTTGCATGATTATTTACAAAGCACTATAGGGCTACAATGCAAAGTAGTTTAAATTTCTTGCATACATTAAAATGTATATTGATTTCATTTGCAAAAATACAAAAGAAAAGATTTTGTTTTTCTGAAGCGTTGATTAGCACTTCTTATTTTCAGTGAAGAAACTGCATTTAAATTTTTCTTTATGTTCTTAAAGTGTTTTCTATGAGTTTGTAAAAAAATCACATAAGTTTCATCCATGCATTTTGAGTAACAAAATCCCCATAAAATGAATGCTCAATAAAATTTAATAGAAAATTTCATTTTGTAGGGTGAACAAGCTAGTTATAGGCTAGGGCCTTAGTTTAGGTTGGAGAGTAAATTTCTCTAAGGCCATAAAACAAATGTAGGAGTTTGAGCTAGGGAGAGACTAAATCCAAATATTATATAAGTATAGTTGGGATCCTCCTCTAACACAGCATCTAAACATGAGGCCACATGAAGGAGAGCCAGGCAGAGACGCCTCCGGAGCTTAACTAAATGTAGTGGAGAAATCGTATATTAGGGGTTTCATTAGTACCCATACCTCTGTGAGAGGTGATGATTTTGAGGGTTCGAGCTTAGCTATCATGACCATACGTTCAATCCTGAATTTCTTGTGTACCCCCTCAGACGTTGACTGTGATTTGGTGACCTTAGTGGTCATTCCTAGGGATCTTAGAGGTGACTACGGGGGTTTTCCGTGGTACCCGAGATAGATTTTTCATCACACTTTTCAGTACTACTGTAGGGTTCCGTGTGAAGCATGGGTAATTACATCAGATAAGGCTAGTTAGTGGAGGTAGGGATAATATTTTATCATTCTTTCATTCATTAGACCATGAGATTTAATAAACCCATGCCTCCATCTAAACGTTCCTTACCCTACCTTGTGACTATTGCAATCTTAGGACCTAATCCACCTGAGTTAGGATATTGGCAAGGTCATTTTTGTCTGTTTGTTTCCTTTCAGAATTTTTATAGTGGTCTGCTCCATGATCATAGACTTGCTTAGATAGGTGTGTACTTTCTCGCTCAGGAGTTTAAAACTCAAAGTGGTTGACCAATCGCCTCATGCATCGAGGTCTGCCTCTTGAGGAGGAAATCATAAACAACTCTCCCCCACCTCCACTAAGGTTTCTTCTTGACCAATATGGTAATTTTGTGCTAACTGGTCCATTCAAGATCACAACTATGGATCCTTTAGAGATTAACACCTTAGAACTAGAGATTGTAATGGTTGAAGATCTCAAAGTTGAATAATATGCTCCAGATTATAATCCTCCACTAACTAGAACTTTACCATCACTTGTGGTGCAAGTTCACCCTTGTAGATCAGAATTTAGTAATAATATCCCTCTTCAATAGGTCACTATAGATGGCACTTCACAAGTGTTTGGGTCAGGAGTCCCTACAACTCCCACTTTGATAATAGTCATCAATGGCATCTTTCTTTCTGGTATTTCCAACATCAAAAATAATGTGGTTGATTCTACCATAGTTGCACCGATCAGCAACACTACTCCGTTGGTCGTTGGTTATGCTCCTTCCATAAGTGGAGCCATGTCATTGTAATTGACATCAAATTTTTTTTCATTCAATATGCCTTCAATGGGCATGCTCAACACGTTGGTTCATTCTCGACCAATGTCCCAAGTTTCTAACATTCGTGTAGGGAGTTCTTCAGTTCCCTACCAAGAGATCCCTTGGGGTGGAGGTCACATTCCTCCATAATTTCCATCCATTGGGAGCAGGAATTTCCCATATTTTGGTGCTAACCCCTTCGAAGGCTGGGGCGCTTCCACGGGTGCTGCTAGCATGCCTTCAAATTCCACTCCGTTCACATTATACGGTGGATTGACGAGTACTCCTTTCACTACGTTTGTAGTTTTGGAAGTGGGAAACCCATTCAAATATCAATGGAATTATATGCAAGGGTCCTTCCCTTAGTAAGGGATGTCATCAGGGGGTAACCCCTTTCTAGGATAGTATAACCCCATGCAAGTACTAGTTCCTTCGCAAAGTGGTTGGATAGGAGGCAACCCTGTTCTCCCATCAGGGAATCAAATGGGTGGAGGTTATCCTCCATTTAACCAGAGGCAACAATGTTTTACCCAAATCTTTGGCCCATTAGAAAACTCTTACTCACAACTTGGTGCTAGTTACAATCTATCACCCTCTTTTCAATATGTTAATCAATCGATGATGTAACCTAGGCTACCTTTTTTGGAAAATATCCATTTTTCAGACTTATCTAATTTGGTGAATGACCCGATTTGTCATGAACCAAGATATCCTATAGTTCCCACAAAAATACCATCGTACATCCTGAAGTTCGAAATAAAAAGTGGTGAAGATCCACAGGAACATGTCATGATGTTTCACTTATGGTTCTCGTCCAACTCTTTAAATCATGACTCAATCTGATTATGTTTATTCCAGTGTACCCTTACTGGGGTCACTACAAAATGGTATATAGAAATGGAAAGGCCAAAGTACATGATGTTTAGTGACCTTTCCATGGTTTTTCTCAACTAATTACACCTCCCTGTTTGGTATGACATTGGTACATAGCTTTTGACCAAATTTGAACAAGACAACACTACACATATTTCCAATCATATTCAGGAATGAAGGAGAAAAAATATATTGATTAAATCCATGGTTCCGCCAAAATTTCTCTTAGAATGGTTCTTGAATTCATTGCTTCCTTACATTTCTAAGGATGTGGCCACTTCAAGGGTGTTCTTAGAAGAGTAGGAAATCTTTATGGCACAACAATTGGAATTGATTTACTCTCAATCTGTAATTCTCTACGATATTATCCCTAATGCACCTCAGTCAACCCTTGACTTAGTGAAACCAAAGTCAAGACCACATGTTAATGGAATTGTTGGTTCCTCTCAAAGAAAATTTATAGATATGATCTCTAACCAAATGCAACAATTGTCAATTCAAAAAATGGTGGTATTTCTAGCCTCTAGCTCAACCACCCCCACAACCCATTCCTTGGATTTACACACTGTGAAATCGAAGACTCAAAAGGATCCTCAGCAACCCAGAGAGAAAAAAAAAGGAAAGGGAAAGAAGGGAAATGGGGGAAATGACAAAAATCCTAACTATAATGTTGAGGGGGAAAGGGTGAAAAGAGAAAAATGAAATTCCCATACAATGTTTGAGGACATTATCACCTTAGTCATCAATTCCCCAATATGGAAGAGGCCCAATGCTTGATAAATTTACAATGACAACAACATCTTGATGTATTGAAAAATCCATTTCTAGAAGGAAAAAACATGCAGATTGGCTCTTCCACTTCCAATCTGCAAGGGGGAACTTCTAGTGCACTTTTGTCATACATATATTTCTCGTTTATTAGCATGGTTAATTATTTGAAGTTAAAATAAGAGGAGGTAAATTTTCCAACTAGGTCTTGTGATTATAGTAATCCAGAGTAGAAAACAAAAGGAAAAGAGACTTACGATCCTCATGAACCTCTTCATATAGAGAGGCCTAAGAAGGAAACAAAGACACATATATCGAAAGGTGTGTACAAAAGAGAAAAACACAACCCTAACGTCATATTTAAACCCAACTACTCTATTGTTGAAAATTTAGATCAAACCCCATGTGTGTTGTCTTCTCTTGAGGTGCTTCATAGTTTCCCCATGAAATGCACCGTGTTTTTATACGTGATCATAGCGGCAGATTCTTCCAACCCTCTCATTATGAAGTTTGATGCTACTGATGTGAATCCTTGCCTTTCTTATCATGTATCCTTCCAGATTGATGCCATTTATGAAAAACACATCAATGGGAGGACTATTTTTGATAAGGGATATTCTATGTGCGTCATGTCTTTGTCCTGCTAGAAATTTATCGGCTCTCTAGAACTCGCGCCTTCTCCCACTTTGTTGACCGCGTTCGATAGGTGATCGTTTAGGTTGCACGAGATTATTTCCTCTTTTCCAGTCCATATGGGAGGCAAGTTCCACTTCCAATCTGCAAGGGGGCACTTCTGGTGCACCTTTGTCATATGGATCTTTCTCATTCATTAGCTTGGTTAATTATTCGAAGTTAAAAGAAGAGGAGGTAAATTTTTTGACTAGGTCTTATAATTATAGTAATCCAGAGTAGAAAACAAAAGTAAAAGAGACTTACGATCGTCATGGACATCTTCACATAGAGAGGCCTAAGAAGGAAACAAAGACACACATATTGAAAGGTGTGTAGAAAAGAGAAAAAAACAACCCTAACGTCATATTTAAACCCAAATACTCTATTGTTGAGGATTTATCTCAAACTCCATGTGTGTTGTCTAATCTTGAGGTGATTCATAGTTTCCCCATGAAATGCACCACGTTTTTATCTGGGATCATAGCGACAGATTCTTCCAACCTTCTCATTCTGACGTTCGATGCTACTGATGTGAATCATTTCCTTCCTTATCATGTAGCCTTCCAGATTGATGTCGTTTATGAAAAACACGTCATTAGGAGGACTATTTTTTATAAGGGAGATTCTATGTGCATCATGTCTTTTTGTCCTACTAGAAATTTATCGGCTCTCTAGAACTTTCACATTCTCCCACTTTGTTGACTGCATTCGATGGGTGATCATTTAGGTTGCATGGGATTATTTCCTCTTTTCTAGTCCATATGAGAGGCAAGTCCATTTCCATAGAATCACAGGTAGTCGATGCACCACTAGACTATAAATTTTTATTGGGATAGAGTTGGACTTATGCGATGATGGTTTTTGTCTCATTGGTATTTCGAATTTCATGCTTTCCCCATGAGGGAAGGATTATGACTATCGATCAGATGGATTTTAATAGTTCTAGCTCCATGGTGAATCAAGGATCCATAGTTTCCTAGATTGAAAACTCTTAGTCGAAAATTGTGAGCCTCAGTTTTGGTATGTATCCATCGTTTTTTACCTTTATCTTTCCATCACTAGTGTCCTACATTCGTTTCACCCCAGTTGGATATGAAAATTTGAGTTCTCTAGCTCTTGTTACTATTGTCATTTCCTTCAAATCATTGTATCTATGAGATTCAATGGGTGTTACCCTCACCATCTGATCCAGTCGAGGGCCGCACAGATGTTGGGATGGTCATGCCATTGTCTGTAGTGGAAGTCACTTATAAATCTATACAACAAGCAACTACGGACCTCTATCTAGATCCTTCTTTGATGGAGGAGGATGATCTTTTTCCAGAGCCTATTTGGGCTTAGAATTATTCAAATTCCCAGGACTGTATTGATGCCATATTTCCTTGGGACGAAGCTATTATTGAGGCAAGCATTGGATCTAAAATGATATGGGAAGATATGAATCACAGATCATATTTCCTCCCCAATATTAGTCATGTGGAAAATGGATATTTCAAGTCAACTGTGAGTAGGAGTGTTGATCGGACAGTAAATCCTTTGGCTAGGCATGGAGTCTACGTCAAAGGCAATATGGTGATTATATCAGAAACCATTCCCACTAACATTTCTAAGACCCCTAATGTTTTCAAAAATGTATTTATTAGGGAAGAGTGCTCTCAAGATGAAACTTACGAGTACATGGAACTTTTAAATGATTTTAGATATTTTTTCACTTGGTCGTACGAGGAAATTCCTGGAATAGATCCTTGAATCGTTCAATGTGAGACTCAAACCTAAGGGAACGTGAAACCAGTTCAACAAAAGTTGTGACCAGTGAATCCAAGGAAAGAAGTAGAAATTCAAGTTGAGGTAGAGAAGCTACTCAAATATGGATTTATTTACCTAGTGATTGACAGAATATGTTCTCAACCCAATTATGGCCGATAAGAAACAATGTACGATTTGAGTGTGTATGGATTTCCAGGACTTGAATAAAGATTGTCCAAAATATAATTTCCCTACACCATTTATTGATCATATTTTGGAAGAATGCGCAGAGAGCGTGATTTTTTTGTTCATGGATGGTTTTTCAGGGTATAACCTGATTGAAATTTGATTGGAAGACCAACATAAGACAACTTTAATTTTTCCTTGGGGAACCTTCACTTAGAAGAAGATGCCATTTGTCCTTAAAAACGTTGGAGCCACTTTTTAGAGGACCATAATGTTTTCTTTCCATGAACTGAAGCATATAGTGGAGGCATATTTGGATGATCTCACAACTCATTATTGCAAGAGAGCTCAACATTTGTTACACCTTAGCCTAGTATTCAAGAGATGTCGTTACTATCAAGTTTGGTTAAATCCACATAAATGTATTTTTTGCGTGACTTCAATATGTGTTTTGTGTTTTATACTTTCAACTAAAGGGATCATGGTTGACCCTTTGAAAGTGGATGAAATCACTTAGTTTCCTCCCCCACACACAATTCATCGGCTTCAAAGTCTACAAGGAAAGGAAAATTTCCTTTGATGCTTTGTACCTAACTATGCTAATATTACGAAAGGATTTATGTGTCTTTTGAAAAATGGAGTTCCATTTTATTTAGATGAGGAAGAAAAACATTTGTTTTATGCATTAAAGAAAGTGTTTTTTTTTATTCCGTTATTAAGTCCCTCGAATTATAATTGATATTTCATGTTTTATTTGGCAGCATTTGAATCATCGATTGGCATGATCTTAATTCAGGAGGATGATGAGATCCAAGAGCATGTCATATACTATTTAATTCATGGTTTGTTGGGTCCTGAATTGAAGTACTCTCTCGTCGAGAAATTGTTCTTAGTAGAAATTCATGTTGTTCAACAGCTTCAACATTAAATTATGTTGCGAAACACAACCTTCATCACGGACATTAATCCCTTTCAGTATGTATTGACTCATCGAATTATTGGTGGGAAGTATAACAAGTGGATTGTTTTTCTTCAAGAGTTTGATTTGTATTTTGCTTCTACGAAATCCAAGAAGTCTTTAGTCTCCACCGAATTGATGTCGTAGTTCCCAATAGAGAATGAGGAGAGTGAATTAATTGACTCTTTCACAAGTATATCTTTCTCATATCTTCGTTTGATCCTTGGTATGGATATATCCTTATATATCTTCTGACTCTTAAGTTCCCTCCACATTTTTCATGGGATGAGTGACGACGGATTCATCACCTAGTGAAGAACTATCCCATTATCACTGACACTTTGTATCGATGAGGGGTAGACTCAATTATTCATTGTTTCCTAACTCATGAGGAAGCAGAGGTCATTTTAAATGGATTCCATGGTGGAGAATGTGGCAGTCACTTATGAGGGTTGGAAACAACCCAAAATATTTTGCTTGTCAGTTATTTTTGGCCTATGATATTTAAAGATTGCATAGAAGTAGTTAAGAAAAATCATCCTTGTCAAATATTTACAAAGAATATGTGTGTGCACCTTGCTCCTATGTTTCTAGTCATCATTGTCAGTCCCTTCACCAAGTGGGGGGTATATTTCATGACATGCCACCCCACCTCATCTAGGGGGGATCTATACATTATAGTGGTCGTTGAATACTTTATAAGTGGGAAGAATCCATGTTGATGTTTGTGAATTATGGTGAAACAACAAAACTTTTTATATTCAATTATGTCATCACTAGGTTTGGGGTCCGAGATATATTTTCATTGTGTTGGCGTTCGGAAGTCACTCCTGGATTCCTAGCAGGAGCAGAGCCCGAAGCCCATCAGTTTTTATGTCACGGTTTGTTTTAAAAGGTGATCAAATGGAGGGAAACTCAAAACAGC
>JASDQU010010723.1:64945-106760 GCA_032191745.1 Picea mariana
AAACTAAAAAATGATTGCAAACTAAGCACAACTATGAAACAAATAAAATACACAAATAAAAATAAATGCAGGTAAGCACAAAAGAGATTTATACATTAAAAAATATTTTGTACTATCAATAGTAACCCAAATAGTTATAATAATCAACCTCATTCCATGTAAATAGGATGTTTCTGAGACCATATGCTCTTCACAACAAGATAAAGTCAAGTAGTATGAAGCCCTAGAGAGCGTTGAGCGTTTACTAACTCTACACTTAGATTCTCTGAAGAGTATCTGCAATCATGTAGTGTTAGTCATAAAGACATTTGTAGAGTACATACCTTAAGTAAATAAACATAATTTACCTCTAAAGAAAAACACATACACTTTCACTGTAGTGTTGGACCTTATATTGTAGCATGAATGTCATTGCTAGCACTATTAGGTTATTGAAGAACTAAGAAAATTAACTTAAATATGCTAGAATAGCATAACAAAGCTATACATGCTCTCTCTTTTCTCCTCTACACATGCTCTCTCTTTTCTCCTCCCTGATCAAGTCTTCCTCAACTTTTATAGAAGGCTAAGTGGATAGGTGAAAGATCACCTCTACCTCTTAATTTTCCTCTAGAAATTAATTGATGGAACATTTAATTTTTAAATTTGGAAAAAATGAATTTTTAAGATATGAAGCAAAGAATACAAGCACTCTCATAGTCAAATCCACTAGAGTGTGAGCAATCCCAACCATATTTCGCATCCACAAAGAAATAGATGCATGCAATTTCGATGTGTGCTAAATGTTAAAAAATGTTAGCAAGATTGGAGGTGCCCTTCGGTCCCTCGCCTCAATTGACTTAACTCAACAATTAATGCAATGTAAATAAAAGTGAAAAACAATTATATTTTCCATGCACAAACTAAACAAAGGTGTAAACAAGCGCTCAATGGAAATGTTGTGTAGAACACAATGTTCGAGAAACTCAAGCAATTTACACAACTTCTTTGGAAAGGTGGAAGCAAAAATAGTGTTAGCAAGCATGATTTCATGGGAGCACAATGACAGTTGGGGGATTTAATACCTCTACTCCACACAACCAACCAACCAAAAGAACCTAATATAATCAATATAGGGATGTACATTGGTTCCTAAATATTCAATAACTTCCAATAGTCCAATGAAAAAAATATATGCAAAGATCGTGCATGATGATACAATGAGGTTGGAAAACTTCACTTTTATAGACATAAAGACTAGAGGGTAACCTATTTTCCTCTATCATATACGCCTTGACATAAGGATGAAACCCTAACATTAACTCTAGAGTGAGGTCGCAAGTCGACAACTAAAGGGTCAACTGAGACAAGTTTAGAGTACACTAACAATGTGCAGTTTGTGTGCCATGCTACTGAGGTGATAGATTATGATATGATTTCAAGATGCAAATTGAAAGACAACAACTAGCTCTAGGTTTTTAATTGTCATGGAAAAAGAGTTAGAATGTAGTGATGCATGCCAATGGGCACAAAATGTTGAATGTCAAAGATTAATGCAAGGAAAAATAGAGAACCAACAACAATGAAAATACTAAGATAGTATACAACATGGGAGTCAAATCACGTGGCAACAAAAGTATGGGACTAGCAAAAAGCCCGTCTAACTTCTATTAAAATGAAGGATTAAAGAATGCAATGTTTCATGAATTTGTTACTAAGATGCCTCCCAAAATTGCAGTTACAAATTCAATTGCCAAATTGGTATGTTGGGAGTCACCATATTGTTTCCAAATGGATATTCAATTGTTATTGGTTATTGGATGGCAACGCAATTCTGCAAGTGTTGGTGAATATTCATCTTCTTGATTATAGGCAATCGTTGTTCGTCGTGTGCATGTATTGGCCCAAAATTTTTGTAATGGCAATAGCATTTATTGGTATTCCTTGTTGTAAGCATGCATAGGTTGTTGAAGTGTGCATGTGGTTCACTAAGTGTGAGCACAACTCATTGAGTGTGTGCATGGCTTGCATAGTGTACACACGAGTATTGTTGGACCTGGAATTTTGATTGCTAGGAACTGAGGAAGAAGAAGCTTTATGCAAAGATTTGACCTGAAACAATGAAAGCTCTATGCATAGATCTGTTGCTCTAGTGCGCAACATTTTACTTGACTTGAGGAGCTCTATGCCAAGAAAAGAGGTCGGATCTGAAGAAAAGAAGCCAGACCTGAAGAAAATCTCGGTGCTCTGATAAAGGTAATAATAGTGAAAAGTTTTAGATCTGGAAGCTTTGTGCTCTATAAAAGTAAGATAAGTGGAA
This sequence comes from Picea mariana, assembly GCA_032191745.1. Taxonomy (NCBI): domain Eukaryota; kingdom Viridiplantae; phylum Streptophyta; class Pinopsida; order Pinales; family Pinaceae; genus Picea; species Picea mariana. Next base: position 67,245 of record JASDQU010010723.1, read on the forward strand.
TTTTTTTTTTCTAGAGTATGGATCTAGGTATGTTTGATAGAGTCTGTCCTAGCTTGAAAACTAGGGCACTAATAGATGAAAGAAGGTTTGATATGAATAGATCTTAAAGATATGTTATACCTATGCATAGAAATAATGTTTGGACTAACAAATGGATGCAGGGCCATAGAAAGAATTTGTTGTAGGTTAGATCCTATGATCCTAGCACGCAGTACAGGAGAAGTTGGGTATCATTTAAACGAAAGAGAGGATTAAACCTCGGTTACAGTTGCAAAAAACCAGGACATCTTGCTAAGGAATTCCCTGGCAGAAGACCTTGTTGTCTTTGTTGTAAAGCTATGGACCATGAAGTGTTGGATTGCCCTAGAATGATTACTAAAGTTGAAAAAATGAATCCGAATCAAGAAAACCCTAAGGCAGATCCAGAAACTAAGGCTATGAATGAACCCCAGAAAGAATCAGAGAAAGTATTGCTACAGATGAAAGAAACCCTAAATGACCACCAACATGTCAGATTGTTAGAGATATTCAAAGAAAAAGAATGCATTAAAGAAACAATAGGAGACTTCGATATTGACTGTGTTCTAGATGAGGAAACACAGGTGAATGTTATGACAGAATGAACTTGGGAACTTTTAGAGAATCCTGCTATGATTCCATCACTAGGAGGAATAGGATTATTCAGAGGAAAACTAGTGAACCTATGTGGAAAGCTCGCTCAGATACCTATGAGTGCCAATGGAACCTCAGCAGAGGAACATTTTGAGATTATTAAATTTATTGAGAACAATGCCCCATTTACCATGTTACTAGGAAAACCTTGTATTGACAGAGATCAAGCTAGATGAAAGGAGGAAGAAGAAGTTTTGGAGCAGAAGAAGCAAGAGTTAAAAGATTTTATGACTAGAAGGATCACACACTTGATTGAAGAATAGGAGAATAGATCGAAGCTATTTAATACCAGAGACCCGGATGTCGAAGTTGAAATAAAATTAGAAGACCCTCAGAAGACTGAAGTACCTACCCTAGATAAAGAAGAAGTATTAACCTTGAATCCTAGAAAAGAATCTCAACAACGCGTAGTGACTATGTTCAAAGAAGATAAGAATCAGAATGGAAAGAGGAATACCAAGACAAAGCTCACTGGAAAGAAGGCTAAAAATCTAAGTAAGAAGAGAGCTAAGATCAAAAATTTGTAGAAGGTTCCAGAGGGAACTTCACAGAAGGAAAATTTGTAGAATTGGAGCTTGGCTAGGATATCAGAATAGCGACACATGGCACTTCATCGTGGCGAAGCAATATAGTCGTTGGGGATATTATAACCATTCGACTGATGCTTTGAATGGGTTGAAAGGCATTTATGGTTCACCACCAAACCATTGGACCACACCATAATGGGAAGAACAAAGTTAATGAAGGCTCCATACCCATTGCAAGAGATTTGTTGTCGAGTTACCTATTTATCCTATCACGCCATGCACCAAGAATACTTTTTCTAACTGAGAGTTTGAGCCTGCAGACTAAGTTGATTTTGCACAGTGATTATTGCATTGTTGTTGTCTATTCCATTGCAGTGTCTAAAGTTAATCTTGAACCCGATCTAGCTAATATCGAGCACGTATGTCCAAGGAGCTCACCACGGTCAAAGAATCAATGACAGAATTACTCCTCGACCTAATGACTGAAAAAGTCATATCAGAGAGAGGATTATCTATAGGGGTCCAAGCTTCATCCACAAGAACAGTTCAAGCATCCCTGCCAACTTCTTGTGGAGCCGGACCATCCCGGTCGTCATATGAAAAGCAAACCAAGCACAGGGATGACCTAGCGAATGCAAATCTCATTTCGACCATCTTACCTACCTATATACCACCTTTGAGCAGCGCAGTAAATCGAGACAGTGTGCCCATAGATTTTGAATACACCTTGGTTATGGCGTACCTCCCGAAAGGGATACGTGCAGTTTGAGCAGACCAAAATAAGATCGCAGCGCTGAAATTTAGTGACTTCAACCTCGACGACCGAAAAGTATATGACATTCTCACCCCACATAAGCACCTGACCAGAACAAAGGGGAAGAATTTGAAGATAATCCCGGAGTCGTGGACCCATAGCCTTGCACAGTCCACCCTACTGAAAGTCATGAAGATCCCACACTTCGGAAGACACCAGGAAGTCAATGCATGTGTCAAGCCACTTATTTATTTTTACCATGGCGGTTATTTGTGGTTAAACCGTCGTATCACAATGGATTTGATGTTGATCAATCGGATCATAGGATTGAGTATGCAAGGACCTGATCCACAGGAGTTTTACCCAGGAAAAACCATGGATTGTGCTCTAGCACAAAGGATCAAGGACACCTATGGAGATGTCAAGAAGGGTACACGAGGCTACAAGGTATCTTCTATCCAGAGTGACGCAGTGTGCCTCGCCTATCAATTGATTGCAGGGAAGTTAGTAAGAAATAACTAACCTACCCAAGTCACCGGCTTCGTAGCTGACCTCATAGAGAAGTGTGTGGAAGGCCTACAAATGAACTGGGCAAAGTACCTAGTGAACCAATTGGAACTTAACTGCAGAGAAGCACAAGATCAAGGTTATGAATTCCATTTTAGTTGGATTTTAATCTTGATCGCATTCATCGCTTGGGAGATGTTGGAAGGTGTGACCTTCCCTGACATCGAGCCATTTGAGTCGTTGGCCACGAAGTTTAGTACACTTTAGTATTCAAGCGATATGAATAAACAATGGAATTCAAATGATGTTTTTCATACCTACTACAATCAGCTGAAGATAGCCATCTAGTTTGAGCCTCACATGACTCCGAACACTCTACACAGTTTCTGGCCTTTGATGAAGTTCAGCGCAGACTGGCATTTCATTTATATTACAACGCGCGCAGAAGGACATAAGAAACAACTTCAATCTTACTACAAGATGACGGATGAGGACATGGAGGAGATCACTAAGGATTGGTCAGCGGACCTCCTTATTCCAGCAAACCCTACGGAGATATCTGACATAGACAGCCTAGAAACATTGCATGATACACTCGGAACCAGCAAGACAAAGAAGACCGAAGAAGCCCAAGATGTAAGAAGTGCCTCAGTGAAGATTGCTTCCATATCACCATAGAAAGGGGGTGATGATGAAGAGGTAGATGGAACATAAGCTGAACAAAATAAAGGTGAGGTAACACCTCCTAGAGATGAGGAGGACCCCTCAAAGAAGAGGAAGGGTTCACCTATGAAACCTTCTTCCTGGAAGAAATCGAAAGCCTCCATGACCAAGTTGCAGACTATCCTCACCCCTGATGATTTTGATTTTATCATAGCAGCCCTGAACGATGCTTCACTGGAAATAGAAGAGAAGAAAGAAGCTAAGCAGGAGGAGATGTACAACATAATTGATGTTGAGCTCCAAGGGGTATAGCAGGACCTACAATCCAATCATGTAGTCTCCACTATGCCTTTGTCATTGGGAACACCAGAACTGGGAGATGAACTAGCTCAACTCCACCAGCTAGCTGATACAGTCGAAGCTCACCTCCGACGAGCACAAGAGGAAATAGAACAAGCCACCCAGTCTTTGACACAAGTACAGGGAGTACTTTTAGAACAACGGCAAGCTGCAAAATAGGAAAATATTTCCCTCCAACTGAAGTTCGAAGAAGAAAAAGCACAACTGCAGTAAGGAAAGGAACAACTGCTCGCCAAGCAAATTGAAGTGAAGGAAGTGGTCAACAGAGAAATTCACTCTATGACAGTCATAGAAATCAAGGCAAAAGATCAAGTCATGAAGTAGGTAGAGTAGCTCACACAAGTGATCCAGCAGCTACAGTAACACATAGCAGACTTGGAGCTACGCACTGTACCCAAAACCCCACAAGATGTAAGGGACCAAAGAGAAGCAACTGCTCGCAACACAGTTGAGAGACTAAAATATATTTCCATGGAATTCAATCAGTTGAGTAACCGCAACGCCCAGATGTATGAGAAACTAACCGAGAATTTGGAATTGTAGGCACTAGAGTCACAGCTCCAGGAAGCAAAGCAGCACGCAGAGACACTACAGGCGCAGTTGAAGGCCATGTCAGTTGTAGAAAGAATGAAACAATCTCAAGAACAATACACCGCCCAAAAGCAAATCCATACGATTCAGAGCAAATCCATGGAAGTAACTCAACGGCTCCAACCTATACAAGATAAGGCTTACCAATTTTTCACAGAGGTTGAAAGTCGAGGAGCAGAGCTAGAGTAGGTTGTCACCACAACAAAACAACGCCTAGAGGGACCAGTCAACGATGCAGTCATCTAGGAGTTCATTGAGTAAGAGGTCGTAACACAGCAACAAGTCCAAGCAGCTTGAGATAAGCTTGAGGATTTCAAAGCAGAACTACCCAGACTAGAGTGACTCGGGACGAGTCACAGGTGAGTGTTGGGGGCCTAGCCCTTGACCAAGTTTTGAGAGATATTGATCAAGTTTGACCTATTTTGGGACTTTGATAGCCTGTCGAAGGAGTAGCGCAAGATGAAGAAGAGATCATGGGATCTTGGCCCCTTTTTGGGTCCTTTTTAGGTTTTGGGATTGTGTAACAGGCATGGGATGTCGACCCATGGGTTTACCCATACTTAGGCCCACTTTTGTAATGTATAAATAGATATCTAGGTGATGTAATGAGGAGTCAATTGTAAGTGTATGCTAAGTGAAAATGTGGTTTGTAAATGCTTTTTGCATGTTGTGCGAGACTTGCAGAGCTAAGTGCAAGTGATTGTAATAGACTGTGGAAGGATTTGTGCTATAATGCGAGGAAGGAGGATCTAGCGGGGTGCATAGATCTCCTATCCTAGACGGAGTAGGATTTTGGTGGCTCTATGCTTGTAACTGATTGACTAAAGACAATAAAGAAGAAGAGTTGGTGGATGTAGCCCCAGGGTGGGGTGAACCATGTAAATACTGTGTTGTCCTACTTTGTGCTTTGTCTTGATGTGTTTATGTCTTCTCTTGCTAAGTGCTTTTATAGAGATAGATAAATCTTCTTATGCTTTGTGCTAATGATGTATATGAATGTTATATATGACCTATGTGAATGTGCTTAGTGCTTAAATCTACTAGATCTAATATATCTCTAATGCTAAGTGCTTAGATGTATTAGATCAGGGTGAATGTTGCAATGCTCTGTTTTATCTGCAGAGTAGATATTGGTTACATATTGATGAATTGTCGGTGCTAAGTGCCCTATTAAGTATTACAATCAAATATCTATGTTCTAGATAAGGTTGTAGACATTTGAGTCCTGTAACCACCCCTACCTCTACCTCGAGTGAGACTTCATCTGCTTCACAAGTGTTGCCGAAAATGCTGGTAGTTAGGGTTTTGTTGGTGCGTTGTTGTAGTGTTGAACCTTGGGTATGCCCCTGTGCCAACAAGCGTTAACCTTAATATTTTATTTAAACATAGTTTATAAGTGACTAGTCCATGAGCCCAAGCTGTCCAAGTGTTGTAACCATTTTGTGATACCAATTTGTAACACACCTAGTGTGGGGCGTCAAAATTATGTTCTTCTTACGAAAATAAAAACCCCCATTCGGGGTTTCTATTCATTTCTTTTCTTACATAGCTTTCCACCCACACTCTCCATGCTCCAAACTGAGCTCAAAGCTAACAGATATCCTCTCCCAGGTTCTTTGGGTTCTTCATCCATCTATACTCGTATATGACCGCAAGCTATGCCCAGACGCCATGACAACAAGAGCCAAGACAACCACCACATGAATCCTTTGGAGTGGAAAATATCTGAAGTTCACAATCTGACGTCGTGTGTCCTCGGAGATTTTGACGACCCTGATTCACTTCAAGAATTTGATGTTTGGGAGTTTCAAATGATCCAAAGTCTTTTCTCCCCAAAGTAATCTGTACCTAGAGTTATATATCGAGCGCCACATGTCCCTCGTAATCGATGGTTGTGATATACTTTGGGACTTCGACATTCGGGAGTTTCAAACAACCCAACACCTTTTTCCTTCGAACTACTCTGTACCCAGAGTTACAGATTGAGTGCCGCACATTCTTCATGATCGAAAACTGTCATCTACTTCAGGACTTCGACGTTTGGGAGTTTCGAACACTCCAACTCATTTTTCCTCTGAAATACTATGTACCCAGAGTTACAGATTAGGCGCCACACATCCCCTTCCAATGGACAGTTCCGATGGACTTTGGCACTTCAGGACTTCACTCCCCATGTACCTCCAGAGTACTCTTCTCTAGAGTTAACAATTTGCTACCACGTTCCTTCCTATTCCAACGACTAGGATCTACTCTGGCACTTTAACACTTCGAGGATTTTTCAAAGCACCTCAACTTTTCCAGAGTCCCAAAGTCCCAGATTCCCAGAATTCCAGTCATTTCACCAACCACATGCGTGAGGTATGCATGTGCCAGGGGCTCACATGTAGTTGGGTCAGGGGCGACTAGTGCCCTCTTCTAGGATGACTTGTATCATGTTCAAAAGGGGCTATAGGGTAAGCGATGTGCATGAATCCAAGTGGTACGTGTCTCGTCAAGATTAAATCCATGTCACCATGGATGGCGTCACTGAGCCTCATCGCTCTGGTCTAGTCGTCTTTCAACCTCCCTCAAGTTTCCATGGTCATGATCTGGCCAATACCAATTTGTTCACAGATCAATGGTTCACAGTGATTTCGAGGCCCCAATGTGCTCGCTCTTTATCAAAGAGATCAATCTATGCAATCTAAAAAGTGCTCACCTGCCTCGGTCTAATCATGGTCGTTGATCCTCCACATCGATGATATCAACAACATTGGTTGATTGTGGTCTGTGAATTAGAATGTCCACTAATTTCACCTTTGCGCTCCACAATGATTCTGAACCATCGATCTATGTTCACGGATCGACAATCCACAGCCATTGTGGGGCCCAATCTCTGCAATATGGGAAGTGCTCGCCTGACTCTGTCTAATCATGGTCGTTGATATTCCACCCCAATGATATCAACAACATTGCTTGATTGCGGGCTATGAACTAGCATGTCCGCTAATTTCACCTTCACGCTCCGCAATGATTCCCAACCATCGATCTAATCGAGCAGCTGGTGTTTGATTCGTTAACTCCAGTGGGTCTTTGAGTTGATCTGATGACTAAGATAGGTTTTCCTCCCAATGAACGACTTGTATTCATCTCCTCTGTCAGATTCTTGATTCATCTATGACTCTTGTTACTCAGGGAGTTTGGGTAGCTTTGATTATCGTGAAGTTTGACATCCCAGGACCTCAAAGTCATGAAACTCCAAAACCATTGTGAGATATCTCCTTTCAGGCTTAGCACGGGTTCCTAGACCTAAGTCACATGGAACTCAGATGACTTTTGGGTTATGATCTCTAATCTTAGACAAGTTTTGGTTAAGGTCATGGGTACGATTTCAAGGTCTCTCAAGATGTTGGTTTGAAGGAAACACCTTCCCAATTCGTAGAACTTTAAGTTCTGAAATAGGGCGAGGTAAAATTGTGAGGTTACCGAGATGGTAGTAGTGCCAAGAGGTTTTCTCCAAATCTGGAGTTGTGAGGTAGCTCCCTGGGGAAGACACCTTGGATATTTAAACTCGAGCATGAAGAAAAATCAGAAGCATAAGTTCTAAAGGAATCCAACGTATACACATAAATTAACCATTTCAATGCAAAAACCATTTATAGATATCGTGTGGCCCAAATTCCCAGTCCGTGGTAAGGTCTTGAAGCCTTACAGATGGGTGGTGTATCCCATCCCCCCATTAACTCTTGAGGAGGTATTCCCACCTACCAACCTGACTGACATTCATTCCTAGGTCAAAGGGTTGTTCTGATCTTGAGCAATTAAATCCAACAAAGTATTGGTTTGGTGGAGGTTAACGCAACCATTCCTGGTCCCCTCCACCATCTCTTTCATAACTTTCATTGTCTCTCTTAGCACATCCCCTTTCCAGCAGTCATGCAACACTTATCCATTTTCTATTAAAATAACAAAATTTACATTCATCGACCTTTTATACAAAGGTTCATCAAATAAAAAATTCACACATTTGAGTTTGCCATAGTTTCTTGGCCAATATAGTTATATTTACAAACTGGGGGAAAAAGGGTGTTACATGTCGCTATTATAGAGAAACATGTTGAACTGAAAACTGTCAAGATGAGCCAGTTGGAATTTGGAACAAGTGGGTGGCCTCCAATATCCACCTGGATCATGCACTCTCATGTTGACTAAGTCATTTACTTTATAAAAAGGGGCATGTCGAAAAGAACAATGAGAAAATGTTTTCCCATGGTAGCCTTGTAAGGTAGAGAAATAGCCATGAATATAAGTATTGAATTATGATTCCATATTTATTTTTAAATACATGCTTATATTGTGGATTTGAGAACTTTCGTTAATAAGATAATTGCTACATGATAATAACCATAACATGTATTTTGTCTTGATGGTTTTTATAGGGATAGTTGAAAAATGAAGACATGAATTGAGTATTTGGAAAGAAGAACACCAAGGATGGTGTATTTCAAAGGCAAAAATGATGCAATACCACCTACAACCAAAGAGTATATTGGCAACAAGAAGGACACGATTCTTAGGAACAAAGACATGGTACAAGTAAAGGTCTAGTGGAGCTCGAGGATGCAATGTGGAAGGAATACCCACATTGGGTTTAAAACTTTGATGTAAAAATTGTATATATGTGTACCTATATGGCGAAGTGCATTGAAGACAGTGAAAAAATAATGGGGAGGGGAATGTAACACACCAATTTTGATCCCCATATATGTAATGTAATGTAAATATGTGAATTAGGCCATGAGCTAAATATTATGGTCGAGGGCCAAGTAATGTAAATAATGTACATTAAATTTATTAATAAAAAAACATCAATGGTTGTGAGAGAAGAGGGACTAAAATTATGGGGGGATATGACTCCATGAGAGAGGAATGAGAGGGGAATAAGGGGGGGGATATTGGAAATAACATATCTTATTGTAATAGAATATTGGTGTCCAAGTATATAGCCCCCCATATTTGTATCTGAGTATATAATGCACCAAGGACAATGAAAAAATAAGGGAGAGGGGAATGTAATAACCCCAATTTGACTCCAGTTGTAAATGTATATGTACATTTGTTTTATATAGAATGGTGAGCTGATATGTTTTTTGGGTTGGAGTGCATGTTTATGTATGTTTTGGGCTAGAGTTCATGTGTGATATTAGGTTGGAGAGATTTTATGCTAAAAGATCAGTGAGCCTAGAATTGTGCATTGTAATAACACTCATATATATCAATAAAATGCATCACAGTTTCATACCAAGTCAGATAAAAGAGTGTGGGGGGCTAGGATTCCATGAGAGGGGAAGGGGGATAAGGGATTAAGGAAAGGAGATAAGACAAATATATTAATTAATCCTAAATCCTAATCCTAAATATTATGTCATGAGTTTATCCTAAGTTATTAAGTGATGGGATGAGTTCTCGAGTGGTGAGAGAGTGGTTCTTTGACTGTCACTTGTAAAAAAGGAAGCATGCATATATAAATTTTTGGATTAGTGAGAAATACATTCATTCCAATCATTTTGATCATTGTGCTTTGATATTTTGGTTTGTGTATGTTGGGTGTGAGATTAGGGAATCCATTGTAACCATGTTTCTTGTGAACCTTGTGAATCCTACTTAATTATGTTTCCTTGGGGAAGGCTAGAGCTCTGGAGGGGGAATTGGGTGGGTAGGATTTCCCAATGTGTGAGGTTTGCAGAGTGCCTGAAGAATCCATTATTACATTTAGAGTTCCTAGATCCATAGCTGTGAGACTTCCTGGACAAACTGTGCTTGAGCCCTCAAAAATGGCCCTGGAAGTACAAAAATATGTACTAAGATGAAAACTACCAAAATAGGTCAGTTGGACTAGATGGGTGACCATCAATATCCACCTGGATGTTGTGTAGGGCTTCAAGACAACCTTAAAAGTGAAGAACCCATAATTCCAAAGAAGTGTCCCCATTACAGAGAAACGTGTTGAACTAAAAACTGTCAAGATGAGCCAGTTGGAATTTGGAACATGTGGGTGGCCACCAATATCCACCTGGATCAGTCCTCCCCCCTTAGGAAGAAATGATCTCCATTGCATTGAGTGCCCAGGGAAGAGGGGAAAGAATTTGTTGAATATGAATCTTGGTGAGTTGTGTGCCTTGCTAGAGAAGCTACGCTACTTGGTCCGTGGAAGGCTTTCATGAACCTATTGTTGGCAGGGTTGAATATGTTCCACCAACTTGTTGTCTCTGGGCTTGATGGGGAATTGTGTAGGCACCATCATAGGTGAAGAAACAATATCTTATTTCTCTTCTAAAATCTTCTTCTACTGGATATAAGGTGTTGAGGTTGCAGTGGTTGTAGTGGCATTATGTGCATCCTTTGAACAGATTGTGAAGAGGCTGAATTTTGCAGTACGAGAGATTACCTTGCAGCTATGTTTTGGTGGAACAATAGTCATAACTACCTCTAGTATCTTGTAGAGATGACCCCCCAGAGTAATAATGACACTACGGGTTCGAGACTCATAAACAACATGACATTTACACATATATGGTTGGCCCAAAGAAACATCACAGACATCAAGAGGGGAAACATTACATACTACCTCATCCTTGAAGAGATGGATACCATAAGACAGGCGACACTTCTGGCTGACATGGAGATCTCATCCCTAGTGAAACCACCCAATGTTGTATGGCTAGAGGTGTGGTGTTTTCAACAACTGTAATTGTTTGAATACCTCTACTAAGATGAGGTTCTTCTAGCTTCTTCTATCAACAATTAAATGAAATGGGGTCCCCTTCACCCACATCTGTGAATGGAAGAGGCGCTCCCCCTCTTTAGGATTTGTTGGTTCTTCTAGTTGAATTGTTGCGGTCACGACAATAGTGGTGGGGTATGTGTCAATGATATGTCTTTTTCATTATTTTTTGGATCAGATTCTGAATAAAGGTTTGAATCCTTGTCTTTTATCTCGGCCACCAATTAATGTTTTGAGTGAAATTCATCGGTGTTGTGCCAAGGGATTTTGTGGAATTCGCACCACTTCCCAGTGTCATTCTTCCCCTTTCCCTTACCCTTGTTTTCTTGTGTCTTAGACTGGTTTTCTATAGGCTGTTGGTTAGGGCCCTCTTTATCGTGCTTTGGTTATTGTGAATTTGTAGAATCAAACTCCTGTTTTTTTTGGTGGCCAAATTTCTGCTCGATTTTGATATCATATCAATAGGAAACTCCCAGTGATGAGATGTTTAGGAAATCCATTTCGGTTTGGATGTACCTATGTAGAGCCCCATGGTATTTTATAACTAGATGCCACTCAGAGTATTTGATACCAAGGTTGGTATGCAAGGTATGGAAAGTATTTTTGAACTTGACACTATTTGGTCCCTTTCTTGCTGCAATGTGGTCCATCTCATGTACTAATCTTCATAGTTATCAACTGGGTAATATTGTTCCTTGACCACATCCACAAAAAAATCCCAAGTGGGCTCGGCCCCATATATTCTAGATTTCTCTATGGAACGTTTGTCCCAGTAATTTTCCCACCAATGTTTGACATGGGGGAGTTCCTTGAGGAGTGCAAAGGTGATATTTTCCTTGTCAGAAAAATTGTGAACAGAGAAATAAACTTCTAGTAGATTTAACCATTTTTCTAGTGTATCTGCATCTATCTAACCTTTTGTTGGCCCTTTGTTATGTAAGAAAGTGAATATTAAGGAAGAAAGGCGAAGTACGAACTACGCGGAAGGCACATAAATCGAGGAAGGGTCGAAGTGGGTAAAGAAGCAAAAAAGAAGGAGTGATGTAAAGGAAAAGCTAGTCATTGGAAGAAAAGATCAAGGAAGATAAAGCATCGAAGAAGATAGATCGTGGACAACTCAGCAAGCGGAAAAAGGACACCAGTAGTTTCTTTGGATCACCTTGTGGAAAATAAGGAAGGATAGGCTGGTGAAGCCCTGGAAACTCGGATCAAGTGGACCTAGGGTTTTGGATCTAGTGTTTTGACACCTAGACTTCGGTCTAAGGTTGTCTGAGAGTCATGTAATGTATAAATAAAGGTATAGAAGAGTTTAGAGGGTTGTTCGTTGGTTAATGTTGGTTGTTGTTCATTATTGATTGTTGTTGAGAATAATATTGAGTCTGTATTCTGGATCTTCAACTGGGTGCAAAGATCAACCCTGCAGCTGGGTGCACAAGGGAGGGAGGTAGAGAGAGAGAGAGAGAGAGAGAGAGAGAGAGAGAGAGAGAGAGAGAGAGATCTACAACTAAGTGCACAGATAGAACTGTATGTTTTCACCTAATATATCAAGAAACATAGTTTTGTGGACATATCCCTAGGGGAGAGGGTCAACCACATATATCTTATTGTCTTTGTGGTTGATGTTGTGTTATTTGTCATCTGATATGTTGTTACTTCATTGTTGTGTTAGATCATAGATATAACTCATGAAGTAAGCTTAAGAGTGGTAGAGAATATCTATATTTTTTATGTTGTGTTTTGGGATCACTTTGCATTTCCTCTGGTTGTAGACACATGTGTCCTACAACCCCCTATTACTACTTCAGGTGAGACTGCATCTGCTTCGCAGGTGTTGCCGAAAGGGCCAGTAGATAGGGTTTGTAGGTGCGATGTTAGAGTAGAAACCTGGATCTATCCCTGTACCAAAAAATGGTTCCATTGTCGGGACTAGGATATTCCTGAGGGAATGTCAAGGTGGTTTCCACCGAATACAAATATTCAGAAGTGGATAGAAGAACAAGAAAGGGAATTCGTCGAAGCCCAGAACAATAATCCTAGCATTAGTACAGAAGGCTGGTTGGGAAGGTACATTTTTACCAATATACACAAGATTTTCTTTGGAGGATTTATACAGGTGGTTAGCCAGATTAACAGACACCCCATTTGAGATTAGATCTAGACCACCTGTGGTTTGGACATCAGCATTGATCAAGAAATTCAAGAGAGTATATAACATTGTGTCTAGAGAAATCGATCTCTGGTTTGATAGCACTATTGGAGGATACATTACTAAGTTTGTTATTGACAGAGTAGAATCATATATTCAAGCAGAGAGGTATTTCTTTAAGGGACCTAGAGGAAAGTTCCTACACTTTTGAAAGCTAAGGATTAAGATGTTATTGCGTGAGAATAATATCCTGAAGATACAGTGAAGCTAATGTTCAAAAATTCAAACAACGACAGTGACACAGAGGCTGGACTCATGCGTAGTGGGAGACCATTCAGAGAGGTTCTCTTGCGAACCTATTTAAGAAAAACTATGGAGATGAGGGATTCTACAGTGGAGAAGTATATCTAACAGATGAAGAATATTTAGAGTCTGCAAGAACAAACGAAGTAGAGGTTAAGTAACATCGCCAAGGAGAACCAGAAACTTTAGGGACTACAACTACTATCGAAGTAAGTACTATTACTCCTCCTATTTTTTTAGCAGCATTAAGTAACCAGAGTAGTCAGAGAAAACAGAGTACTATTATAAGTAGTTTAGCACATACTTAGTCAAGAAACCAAGGAATATCTATGGCAGATGAAATGAGGTTACCCATCTTCAGAGGGGATGGATCTGAAGATCCTGACCAACACTGGTTCCTATGTGAAGCTCTATGGAGCATTAAGAAATTCATTGATGAAGCTATTAAGAGAGCTCAATTTAGTATTACCTTGAGGGACCATGCACCAAGCTGGTAATTTAAATTTGCTTCAGGATCGACACAACCTAAACCGTTGAATGGCATTAATATTGCGTTGAGTGCAGAATTCAAGAAACCTAAGTTGGAGTCACAGTGTATTACATAGTTGAAGAAGATTAAGAAGAAGGTAATTGAACCTGTTTGGGAGTTTGATCAGAGGTTTAAGACCCTGACAGGCCATTTGAATTTTCAGATCCTAGACAAACAGAATAAAGAATGGTTCATTGCTTCCCTCTTGCCACATATCAGAGTTCCTCTGATGCAACAAAAAATTGCTTCGTAGGCTGAAGCTCTGGAGATTTCCATGAAACTAGAAGTAGCCCCTGTAGGAGAATCCATCCCAGGTATGAGCCAGATCTTGAATCAGCTAGCTAGTTTATCATTACAGGTGGAAGATATGAAGAAAGATAAGGGAAAAGAGAAAAGAAAATATATTTGGTGTATCATATGTAAATCAGAAGACCATGACAAAGAACGTTGCCCCTTATTTCATGAATTCTTAGCCTCTGGAGAACCCAGTCTATTGAAGCAAGCTATTGTACCCTGGTGCGAGGTATGTAGGACTAGACATCACCCTGGAAAATGTTACTATATGCAAAAATATGTCCAAACACCTACCAATCTTTATTGCACATTCTGTAAATCTGTGGGACATGATGAGAAGGATTGTAGGGCTTATGATCTCATGCATCAAATATCAAGGGATACATATAGAATTCAAGGCAAAGTACAAAAAGAAGGAAACAATGAGCAGTTCAACTCCCCATGAAGAGGAAACTTCAACCCTCGTGGTGGATTCATTGGAAAAGGATGAGGAGGAGGTATGGGTCGAGGCAGAGGGTGGATTATTTTCTATAATTGTCAAGAGATTGTCAGAACCCTTGTACAACTTGCAACTACTGCAACTTGTTTGATCATGTTATCAAAGAGTGTCCAGTGTCATTAGCCAAACTCTAAGAGAAATGAAGACAAAGCCAACAAGTCCAGTTAATATCAGTCAAACCTCATGGTGAGGACCCCAGATTCGTTGTTATTACTAGAGAAGGAACTGTTACAGGAGAATATAGGGTGACTCCAGGAAAGACTACAGAAGGATCAGAGATTAGAAGAGCTACAGAGAAGGCACAATTTTTTGATCCAAGGAGGGAGATGCATACTTTTGAAGAAGCAAGGAAAGAATTTGGAGGAGAACAAGCTTCTTCATATAAGGTACAACCAGAAGTAAGGGAATGTGAAATGCCACCAAAATTTGATCAGTCTTCCCTAGCTAGACAAAGAAAAGAGGTAAGAAAGCTTATGGATTTCGTGTATACTTGTATCAATTTGATTAAAGATGAAAAAGATGTACAAGAGATACAACACCTGATAAGACAGTAAGAAATTGGGAGAATGGATCCTATGTTGACTAGAGTTGTGAATCAAGTATCTAGAAAAAGAAGGATAAACAAATAATTGCGCCTTAGTGCTCAGATTGGAGACTATGACATGGACTATGTGGTCCTTGACTTGGGATCAGAGGTAAATGTTATGACAAAGAAGAATTGGGAGATGATGGGAAAACCTAGACTGATTTACTCTCCTATCAGGCTTAGGATGGCCAATTAGTAGGTGGTGAGCCCTTTTGGAAGACTAGAACATGTCCCTGTAGACATCGATGGGGTAAGGACATTTGCAGACTTCAAAGTGATTAAGATTGTTGATGATAGTTGTCCTTATCTTGCACTATTACAAATTGATTGGGCTTTCAACAATTCGACTGTCGTTGACCTAAAGAAGAGAAGAATGGCATTTGAGGGTAATGGCCTTAAAGTCATTGCACCTCTAGACCCAGACGAAGGTCACAGATACACAGAACCTATCAGGGAATAAGACCGCTCATATGAACTAGAGAACATCTATAAAATGAAAAAAATATATTATGATTACATTAATCCTACGGCTGATGGAAATCTCAGCTGGTGAAGTGAAAGTGCATGCTCATCAGATTCAGAAGAGGCATTGGAAAATTATCAAATAGGATGTATGAAGTCTCTATGCGGAGGTGTTCCAGATTGACCAGAGAAGTTCGTTGGATTGACACAGAAGTAAGTAATCTCCCTACATTTGATGCTCTGAATCATTTAGGGACATTTCTAGTTGAATTAGAGAATATTTTACTAGTACAACAGAGGATGTTGGCACTGGATGAAGCCTTGAAAGCCACACCAACTAGATGGTGGGGAACACACAAGAAGAACATCACAGAGTGGGTACAGTGTCGCACCTTTGATAGTGTGCTTCTCAGACCAAGCTGCAGTATGCGAATTTCGATACACAGGTCATATTTTCCCAAAGGATCATGTGCGAAGTTGTGAAGAATCCTGGAGAAACATTCCTAAAGAACAGTGGGTACATAAGTTCATTAACACTTTGGGTACCACGTCTATCAACTAGTATCTTCAAGTAGAGCTACGCTTCGAAACTACATATTGGTATGGTATGACCCAAAATTTTATAGCTACCTTCTTATTTGAGAATCAGTACCCTATAGTAGATTGGTATTTACAAATTATAAGACATAAGGTCTTTGAGGAGGCACCTAACCCCCCCTCTTGACCAAGAAAAATATGAATGGACTGCACCTCTTCAGCAGTTACAAGAGTGCTACAATATTAATTTTGATGAGGATGATGACCCGAGGGATGCAAACATTTTAGAAACTAAAGGACAAAGGGACATAGAAGGGATAGGGATTGAATTACCCTTCATAGGAAAACCTTGTTATCACTCAAATTTTATCCATGAATGGTTACAGGAATCCAGCATCTTCAAACAACTATTAGTTCACCCATGGACCAAAAATTACCAAAAATGCATTTCCAAAAGGTCCAAAACTATACAACCAGTTATAAAATCAGCATGCGCTAAATATATACAGGAAGCGTGCGCACGTGTGCCAGTCAAAAACACTAGAAAAGCGCACATGCACCCGAGGCACGACTGTGGATGCTAAAAGCCGCGCACACCTCAGAATGACGCATTTATGATATTGGTCGGCCTCCCACCCACTTCTAGTTCAACTTCCAAGTCTATTTGACATCCAAATCTCAGCTGAAACTGGTTGGGTGGCTGGTCAAAGACCTAAGGGTGCCCTAAAAGGCCCCTTGTTCACACTAAACCTGGTTGAATAATACGTCAAGGATGTGCTATAAAAAGAGGCCATGGGTGCATTACATTTTCAAGGAATTCATTTGTATTGTTATGCTGCCTATATTCTCTTGGAGGATCATCTTTCCTTGTCAAGATCATATAAGCACCATTTCATTTGATCCATTCACATCACCTCTTGAGTGAATGAGCTTGGGATTCTTTCACCATTTCTTTCAAGTTTGCTAGTTGTAAGAAGAGCTCAATATTGGGGGTTCAAGAGCCCTCCCTTGGAGGAAGAGGGAACCCAAAGTATCCATTTCTCTTTGGTTTTTTCTTTCCACTAATACAATCCTTTCCATTGGTGGCATGAGTCTTGTTTATTTCTTTCTCTAATGTCCTTATGCACTCTAGTTTAATTTCTTTTATTATTCTTAGTTTAGTATTTTTTTAAAATCATATGCTTGTTGTTTCTAACTCTTGCATTCACTATTGTCTTGCCTAGCTAACACAACTGGGCTTGTAAGAACCTCTATTTTTCTCATTTAGGTGACAAAAGAGGCGCAACAGATTGGTGACTCCACTGGGGAAAGGTATCAATTTACTACCCCATTTGGGTTATTTTAGCTCTTCTTTTTGTTTCTTTAACTTGCAGGGACCATAACCGGCCCAAGACAACCTGCAAAAAAGCCAAGTTGAGAAAATTTCATCCGAAATTTTCTTCACGGCCGTGTAACAGACGTGTGTGGGTTTTTTAACCCACAAGCACATATTCAACGCACGTGCGCCAAAACAATTGTATTTCTCAGTGCCTTCTGCACACCTACGCCCATAAGTTTTTTTCAGTTCACGCACAGGCATTCACAACGCCTCTGTCTACTCTGCAATCCACGCATCTACTCAGAAAATCAAATATTGTAAGGTTTTTTGTGATCTGTTGAGGGCCCATAGCCTTCTCAAAATTGATTCCATGCACATTGTAATATGCACCACACTTACATTCCCTCTCCATATAAAGGGATTAGTCAAAACATAGGCACTTAGAAGGTTAAAACCATTATTTTTCCTCTTTTTCTTTCATGTTTCCACATGGATGGCTTGCTTTGATTAAATTTTAAGTGGGAATCATTCTACATCACATATAAAACTTACATTGGGACCAGAAATTGGATATCAATCGTTGAGTATGCTCTTCTCTCACGCTCCAAAGCGACCTTGAGAATCAAAAAGAGGTTGAAGGAAATTTGCATCTCCCTTAAAAAATATAAAACCTTTAGGAGAGGACAACAACCCCTTCGGGACTCCTCTTAGTTTATTTTTCAAACACATCTCAAAATTGTAAGGACCCATACATTCCCACATGCTAGAAAGATATAATAGTGTTGAAATTTACTTTCTTAGATTAAATCACTAGGGAAGTTTAAAGGTTTTGCAATGGGCCCATACATGCCCACATGTCCACATGCTAGTTTTCTAGGGACTTTAAAATTCCACAAGGTTGTACCAATGACACATAGTAACTTAGGTAATAAAAACTTGTAAGGACCAAGTGAAGTCCACATGTAGCAAGGTGACACATAAATTATTAAAAAAATGGCACACTTTCACTTGTTCACACACAAAGTCCACCAATCACTCACATAGTTTTTCTAGAAATCATGGAGGTAGAATTAAGTTTCCTTCAATGGGATTCTGAAACGCCCCACCCTTTTCTCGATAAGACTATCCACTCCCACTTAATTTCAAAAAGGTTGGTTTACACCCCCAACCTCTCAAACAATCACACCTAAAATATTTCTAAAAACTCACTAAGTTTTCCTCCACAAGAGGTACCAAAAGAATTTATTTTATTTGTTTTAGTCTAGGTAGGATTTCGGGGATAGGCATCCAAATAAATCCTCGTTATCTAGTTCTCACATCGTCAAAACAATAGAATTTGAAAAATAGAGAACTTTCAAAATCTTCCAATTCAAGTGTTCCTACACCATAAGGCAGGGAGATACCCGTGAAGGGTTGAAGGTCAAGGTCTGGTTGTTCTGTGCATCCCCCCTTGAGGCACCCACCTCTTGGACGGGATCTAGCCCATGACCCATTTCTAAGGCCGAAAATATAAATGGCACACTTTGACTAAGGTACCTAGTGACCAAATGTTAGGACATCTACCTAGGTGGCAATTGTGGGCTGCTATTACACCTTGATCAGATTTTGTGTGGCTATTGGGAAATATCGCCAGCTCTTTCCGAATATGCACCCTCTACCCCTCATTATAACTAATTATTTCATCCTTCACTAGTTCCTCTTCCAGTGGCTTCAGACCCCATTGTCAAGTGCTATTGGAAGGTCCAACGCTTTTTTAGAGGAAGGGCGTTACGTCTTTTAGGACATGAGCATTCATTTTGTTTTCTTTGTTCTCCCATGCAGACAAAATCTACCTATCCACATATATGCTTCTTTATCAAATTTCTTTATGTATGATGCCCTTCTGATTACATCTAATTGTGAAATATATTGTGAAGGTTCAAAAAATTTACAGAAAAATATCTTGTTCATTTATTTTTCTCTTACCACCATTTGCACACATCCACTTAGTTAGTCTCACATCATAGGGGACCCACAGAATCACCGTCGTTCCAGATGCTTGCTAAATCTCCCACCTATTCTAGGGGGAGTTTATAGTCTTGCCAACTCATCAACTCCACCTTCTCACACCCATGTGAGTGCTACTATCTTGGGATCAGCCTTACTTGGCTCTACTTTACTTGGGTCCACTTCCCAAGGTCAAGTATCCACTCGCTCTCCTTTACACAGAACCGGGAGGCCAACTTCTTCTCAAGGAGGAAGTACAAACCCACCTAGCCCCACTCAACGGTTAGGTACACATAACACTCACACTATGTTCAAAACTAATCCTCTTCCACCACCTCAAATGCAATACTTGGCTTCCCTCAACATACCAGATCTGACTAAACTCACCAATGATCCTATATTGCATGACCCCACATGGCCTGCAATGCCTACCAAACTACCTTCAGACATCCCCAAGTTTGAAGGAAAAGTGGGAGATGATCCCGCCAACCATATCATGACCTTCCACTTATGGTTCTCTTCAAACAGCATCATGGACGATTCTGTTTGATTGAGGTTATTTCAACGCACACTCACTAGCCCATCAGCCAAGTGGTATGTAGAAGAAAAATCTGGGTCCCATGTGACATTTGAATCCTTGGCCAAATCATTTTTGACCTTCTTTCAACTACCAATTCTTCCTGACAATGGCTTCGAACTACTCTCGGAGTTTAAACAAAATTTCGCCATGCACATCGCTGATCACATTCACGAATGGCATCGACGACGCGGTATTTGCAAAGTTGAAGCCACCCCACAACAATGTCTCAATTGGTTCCTCAAATCACTTGTTTCCCTCCTTGCCAAATATGTGGTTGCCACCTTCCCCTAGTCTGGAGAAGAAGCCATTAGCAAGTCCCAACAATTCGAAATCATTTACTCACAGTCAGGGTACTTATATACAGTACTACTAGACGCCCCGAGACCTATTCCATTCAGCCAAGACAAACCAGGGATGTCTCACTCAGCGAATGGATTAATTGGTACCACGTCACACCATAATCCATACCCCCCACAACCAACTATGTATGGTACACCTCCATATCCACCAGCATATGGACGAAATACTTACTATCCCCCTCCCCCTTATCAACAACCTTACCCTATTACCCTTCCTCCACCCATAAGTGGACCCCCATCAGCACCCATTATGCACCCTACTGTTCAACCTACTTCTGGAACTCCCTCTACCACAACTTATACCCTAAGCACTAGTGAAAGCACCACACCTTCCTATGCACCCTATGGGTCATTATCATAAAATAATCCATACTTTCCATTCCCTAGTCCTCCCCAACCCGTTGTTCCCCCACAAGGACAACCACACGTTGGGGTTAACTTTGTTCAGCCCTCTCTCGTTTAGCAATATCAAAATTTTGAACAGATGAATACGGCCAATCCGACCCATCCATCGAATAATTCCAAGAAGAAAGGAAAAAACTGGAACAATAATAATCCAGGACAATGAGGGAATCACCCCCAACAAAACCAATCGGCTCGGGGCAACCAAAACCCAGGAAACCAGAACCCTCAAGGGGGAAACAACAACAAACACCAAGGGAAAAATAACAACAACCTTTGTACCAACCTCCCTTGTGCCCTTTGCGGTGAGTTTGGCCACTATACTCAGCATTTCCCCCAAATTGTTGACTTTAAATGGATGAAAGAATCTATGAATGGCCCACGTCCTCCAGCACTGCCTGCTCCTTAGTTGACCCCACAACAATATGTGCAGCAGCCACCCTCAACTATGGTGCAAAATCCCATCCCACACCAAGGGGTGATGAACAACCAACAAGACATGCATCCTTCCCTACCACAAATGGGACAATATCCCAATCCAGACAATCCTACAGATCGCACTATCCTCCTTACCAGTGAGGAAGAAGTCCTTCTACAAACATGCAGTCGTTAGTACAGCGCACCCCATGAGTCTGCTCCCACCACCTCGAAAGCACCCCCAGTTACAATTGGACCCCCTTTGATGATCCC
This sequence comes from Picea mariana, assembly GCA_032191745.1. Taxonomy (NCBI): domain Eukaryota; kingdom Viridiplantae; phylum Streptophyta; class Pinopsida; order Pinales; family Pinaceae; genus Picea; species Picea mariana. The sequence continues at coordinate 88,773 of JASDQU010010723.1, forward strand.
TCGCCCAAATACTGAAACACCCCTTTTTATTTCTCGCATCCCATTACGCAGGAATGTCCACAACCCTTAGGCTAGGGCAGCCCATAATTATAGCATGGTCTATGATTTGGCACAATATCCTGCCACCATGTCAGTTTTAGAAGTCCTTCAAACTTGTCCCAGTCAATGGAAGTTGTTACTTTTCGCCTTGGGGGCATTCGACCCTGCTGATACCCGTCTTATCACATTTGACCTCGATAGTGGAGAACCTCACCTCCCCACTCTCATTGTTTTTCAAATACTGGTCAAAATTTGGAACATTATAGTTCATGGATGCATCATTGATGAAGGCGTGTCCACATGCATCATGTCCAAATCCATATGGAAGAAACTTGGTTCCCCTAAACTCATACCATCTGCCATTACCTTAAGAACTTATGACTGACGACCATCTTCTCCTGAAAGTCTCTTTCAAAATGTCCCTGTCGAACTCAGGGAAAAAACCATTCTTATTAACATTGAGGTTATTGATGCCCCACTCGATTACAATATCTTGTTCGGTCGTAGCTAAATGTATGCTATGAAGGTTGTAGCCTCTTCTGTGTTTCAAACTATGATTTCCCCCCATAACGGGAAGATCATCACCATAGATCAAGTCTCACATTATGATCCTAACCCATCGGCCAACCTTGATAACATCCTCTCTTTCGTCCACACTAATCCTGATACTTACCCACTCATTGAGATGGGCCCCGGGATTTTCAAAGACCCATCCTTGCTAGGGACATACCATGGCGCACCACCACTCATCCATCCTTCTGCATAGGTATATGTCATCTCATCCAACGGGACTGAAATTGGAGATACCCTTCCTCTCAATGAAGCCTCTCTCATATCTGACATCCCACCAGCCGCAGAGCTCCCTCCTCAGGAATTACCCAACAACCCTCCAGCTTCACCTGTTCCTGATTTTACCTCACCGCAAGGTCACATCCTGGTTTGGGAAACAATCCCCCAAGCCCTTACACAAATCCCCTTCTTTTACCTTCGACCATGCGTACAAGCATTCCAGGTAGACGCAATGCTTACCCTTCCCAACATGGTGCTAGAAATCCCAGTATGATATCTACATCCACCAAAAATGTTCCCTCAACCATCTCTCCCTTTTCAAACAGAAGGAATCCTGATGCAGACTCTGGTACCTACCCCTACCACACCACCCCCACCCCCACTCCCTAGCACCACTACTACAGCTAGGGACAGACAAAAGAAGAAAGAGCCCACTGATCCACTACCCCCACATGTCCAACCTCCTTGAGCGTTATGCGAGAAAGATGGACACCCCACCAACAAATGTCCATCTCTACCATAGCTATGCAATCTAATTCAACTCCCCCGAGCACTACTATCGTTTGTCACTTCATCAAGTATTTTCGTTGTCTCCCCTAACACCAGTAGCAAAAGACTGTGAACCAAATTCGCCTACACCATATGTTCAAAATATGGCCATTATACACACCATTGTCTAGCATTACCTTAGTTCTAGCAGACGCTCGTAGTAGTACATCAGAGCTTTCAGCAAGAACCCACCCCATCTACTTCATCCCCAAAAAATGTCACCGACATCCATTATGTCACGACCTCAGTCAATGAACATATGAGGTGCCCTTGATCTCTCTGTGAATCATTAGATCATTTCACATACCAATGTCCTATGATCATTGAATACAGGAAACACCAAATGGCCTTGATTCAAAACCCCACACCCCCACCTGCAAAATCGGTGATTAACCCTACTCCATCACCAGAGGTTCTTCATATCATTTCCCCTACACCCGAAGCACTCCCTACTCCTCCATGTTTCTTGGATGATTTGTACGAGGATTTACCCCCAAACCCCCCCAATTCTCCAGTTCATTTTCCCATGGAAATTTTACACCTGAATACCATTTTTAACCCACAATATCTCAATATTTGGTTTATGTCGAGCGAACCATCACAATCCCCTTGTGTTCCCTCCCCCCGCTTCTTTACCACCAGGAGACAACGATGTGAAAACAGTCACCAATTTCACTCCTCTAGATCCCCTATATTCTCGACAATTCCACTACGATGAAGACATCCTCGAAGAGTTAACTACCCCCCACTACCCATGGGATGCACTCCACCACAGAGCGCTCTTTCTTTCACATGAAGCCTTCACGCTTCCTAATCAAAACTCCATATATGCAATTGAAACCAAATATTTTCTCCCATCATAGAAATATATTGGTTCAATAACCCTATACCTACCCTAGACGCTTTCGAAGAAGGAAATATGGCCAATATTTCCCCCACCATCAAAATTGACATTTCCATCAAATATGGGGTCATAGAGGAAATCACCATCGACATCGCATGCTCTCCTCAAGAAATCACCACCTACAAAGATCTCTTCTAGGAATACCAAGACATTTTTGCCTAGTCATACACAAAGATGCCTGGACTTTATCCCTCTATTGTCGAACATCATATAGACACCTGGCCTGATATCACCCCTGTCCACCAAAAACAATGTCTACTACACCCATCCAAAGAAGCGTCCATCAAGGTCGATATTGACAAATTACGTGTTGTTGGGTTCATCTACCCTATCGCCTATACGTCATGGGTCTCCAACCCTGTCCCTGTTAACAAAAAATAGGGCACCATCTGTGTCTGCACGGACTTTCATGATCTCAATCACACCTGTCCCAAAGACAACTTTCCAACGCCCTTCATCGACCAAATTGTCAATGATTGCGCAGGTCACGAGGATTTTTCCTTCATGGACGGTTTCTCTGGATACAACCAAATCCTAATTCACCCTGTCGATCAGTACAAAACCGCATTCACTACCCCCTAGAGCACCTTTTCTCATTTAGGTGACAAAAGAGGTGCAACAAGCCTATTAAAATCAAGAAAGTTAACATTGGAACAGAGCAAGCACCTAAGTTAGCAAATGTTGGAGACTATTGGGATGATGCTACTATTAGCAAGATCACAGAGCTATTACATGAATATCAGGACTTGTTTCCAACTAAGTTCGCAGACATGAAGGGCATTAAAGGGCCCATGGGAGAAATGAAGATCCCCTTGAGAGCAGATGCAAGATCTATCAAGAAGAGACCTTACAGACTGAATCCCAAATACAAGTAGAAATTTAATATTGAACTGGATAGAATGCTGAAAGAGGGAATCATAGAACTTGTTGAAGAATCTGAATGGATCAGCCCTATGGTGGTCCAAGATAAGAAGTCAGGATAAATCAGAATTTGTGTAGATCTAAGGAAACTGAATGATGCATGCATACGTGACCCATTTCCTACACTTTTTACTGATGAGGTTCTAGATAATGTAGGAGGACATGATTTTTACTCATTCACATGTGGATTTCCAGGCTATCACCAAATCAGAATTGCTAAGGAAGACCGACATAAGACCACATTTGCAATAGAATGGGGTTCTTTTCAGTACATGATGATACCTTTTGGCTTGAAGAATGCCCTAGCCATATTTTCCAGGGTGGTGGTCAAAGAATTTAAGGACTTTTTACATAAGTTCTTGCAAGCATACTTTGATGATTGGACCATTTTTATCCAAATGAAAGATCATATTGAATGATTAAGATTAATGTTAGATAAGTGCAGGCAATTTCAGATTGCCCTGAATCTAAAGAAGTGCATTTTATTTTCACCCTTTAGAGTGTTGCTAGGTCATATTGTGTGTAAGCAGGGGTTGTTGGTTGATCCTTCCAATATTGGTATCATTGTCGATCTACCTCCTCCCACTTCGATTAGACAGTTGCACACTGCATTGGGACACACTAGATATTACAGGAAGTTTATTAAGGGTTATGCATAGATAACAACACCTATGTAGAAGTTATTAAAGAAATATAGCAAGTTCCAATGGACATAAGATTTCCAGCAGAGCTTTGACACACTAAAGCAGAAAATGGTCATTGTGCCAATATTGGTTTTTCCAGATTGGAGTAAGGAGTTCAATGTTCATGTTGATGCCTCATCCATTGCATTAGGAGCAGTCTTGGCACAACTAGGTGCAGAAGACATTGACCACCCTATAGCCTTTGCTAGATGGAAGCTTTCCACAGTTGAAAAGAATTATACTATGACTGAAAGAGAAGGCTTGGCTATGGTATATGCACTGCAGAAGTTTCGACACTATTTGTTGGGAGGACATTTTAAGATGTTCACTGATCATTCTGGATTGAAGTACTTAGTCAAAAAGCCAGTGTTGGCAGGAATAATATGTAGATGGATACTATTATTCCAGGAATATGATTTTGATATTGTGGTCAAGCCAAGAAGAATGACTAAAGGACCTAATCACTTATCCAGGTTAGAACATGGAGAGAAACCTACTAGTTTGGAGGATACACTACCAGATGCACAGTTGTTGGCCATCAGAAAAATCAATGATCATTTAGCTGAGATAGTTTAGTTCCTATCCATAGGAATGGCACCTCGTGAGTATACAGTCATTTAGAAGAAACAGTTAGTAGTCTGCGCTGCAGACTTTCAACTCACAGCTCGACAATTGTATAAGATGGGACCATATGAGATCTTGAGGAGATGTGTTATGGAGGTCTAAATACCATTGATTTTGGAAGAAGCACATGAAGGCATTGCAGGAGGACACTATGTAGGGAAATCAACAGCGCAGAAGGTTCTCAGAGCTGGCCTCTAGTGGCCTACTTTTCATAAAGATGCTATGGAATACCACAAAGCCTGTGATGTGTGTCAAAGAGTAGGAAATCCTTCTAGAAGGGATGATATGCCTTTAGCACCGCAATTAACATTACAAGTATTCGAGAAATGGGCTATTGACTTTGTGGGACCTATTAACTGACCAAGAAAGCACACAGGAGCTCAATAAATTATCACTGCTACAGAGTATTTGACCAGATGGGTCAAAGCAAGAGAAGTTAAGGACTATAGTGCAGCCACAACTGCGTAGTTCATCTTTGATCACACCATACCACCCACAGGTGAATGGTATAGTTGAAGCTCTCAATAAGATCTTGGAGAAAAAACTGACTAAGATTTGTAGTGTCAACAAAGATGATTGGCATTTAATAATTTCAGCAATATTATGGGCCTACAGAACTACTTGCAAAAATTTAACAACACAGACCCCATTTAAGTTAGTTTATGGCTTGGAAGTAGTCATACCTATGGAATAATTGGTGCCTAGTTTAAGAATTGCATCATTTACAAGTATGGATGACACCGGTGTTGTCCGAGACAGGATTGTGTAGTTGTTGGAACTGGAGGAAGACAGGCTCATTGTAGGATTTCACCAGTAGGTACAAAAAGAATGAGAAAAGGCTTACCATGACAGACATATCAAGAAGAAAGTATTTAAGCAAGGAGATTTGGTATCGTTATATGACAGCAAGTTCATGAAGCATCCAGGGAAGTTCAAGACACATTGGCTAGGGTCATTCGAGGTTGCCTATGTTACAGAAGAAGGAGTTGCATAGTTGAAGACTCTTAATGGAGAATGGAAGGACGGTTTAGTGAATGGAAGTAGGTTGAAGTTGTATTGTGACAACCAGTTGCCTCACAACTCTCAGTAAAAGAATAAGAGGAAGGGTCTAGGTACCAACTGTAGTTGAAACTGGGTACCAGACAAAGAAAAGATATTATGCACAAGATAGGGAGGGACAGAGCATAAATCATAGGTTGCTTCGCACAATCTGCAGACGCAGTGATATAGAAGGCTCGATCTTGCAGTGACTTAGGCTGAGTCACATGTGAGTGTTGGGGGGCTGTTGGCCGTTGTTTATGTAAGAAAGAGAATATTAAGAAAGAAAGGCGAAGTACGAGCTACGCAGAAGGCACATAAATCGAGGAAAGGCCGAAGTGGGTAAAGAAGCATAAAAGAAGGAGCAAAGTAAAGGAAAAGACATTCGTTGGAAGAAAAGATCAAGGAAGATAAAGCATCGAAGAAGATGGATCGTGGACAACTCAACAAGCGAAAAAAGGACACCAACAGGTGCTTTGGAGAAACTCATGGAAAAGAAGTAAGGATAGGTTGGCGAAGCCTTGAAAACCCGGATCAAGTGGACCTAGGGTTTTGACACCTAGACTTCAGTCTAAGGTTGTCTAAGAGTCATGTAATGTATAAGTAAAGGTCTAGAAGAGTTGAGAGGGTTGTTCATTGGTTAATGTTGGTTTTTTTTCATTATTGGTTGTTGTTGAGAATAATGTTGAGTCTGTATTTTGGATCTTCACATGGGTGCGANAAGTGTGTAGATAGAACTGTATGTTTTCACCTAATATATCAAGAAACACAGTTATGTGGATGTATCCCTAGGGGAGACGGTGAACCGCATATATATTATTTTCTTTGTGGTTGATGCTATGCTATTTTTCATCTGATATACTATTACTACATTGTTGTGTTAGATCAGAGATATAACTCATTACTCGTGAAGTAAGCTTAAGAGTGGTAGAGAATATCTAGATTGTTTGTGTTTTTTTTTGGGATCACTTTGCATTTCCTCTGGTTGTAAACACTTGTGTCCTGCAACCCCCTATTGCTACTTCGGGTGAGACTTCATCTGCTTCGAAGGTGTTTCCGAAAGGGCCAGTAGTTAGGGTTTGTTGGTGCATTGTTAGAGTTGAAACCTGGGTTTTCCCCTATACCAACACCTTCAAATATGGGAATATCAATGTTAAATTGTACCTTGAAGGAAGAAATTACACCAAAGTGGCCTCTTGATGAAGATGTGTGTGTTGCTATCGAAAGGAATTGAATGATGTGGGAAAAATTCTCCATCATTTTGTCCCTCTGCCACGCGAGAGCTTGCTCAGGAAAAAGGTTAATAGAATCTTTCGCTCCTTCATTTTTCTTTTCTTCCACCATGGAGGGTCTTTTGGGGGTGCAAGAGCAATTGTCCTCAAGAGAGACAATCTCTAGAACCAACTTGCTATACTCGAACCTCGTCAGGGACATGCACTGAAAACTGATTAGGTGCAACCTACTCTGATACCACTGATCCAGATTATTTTTGGAATGAAATGAAAGCAGAGATATTACAATGAAATACACATAAATATTGCCATAAACAGAGAAATACAACAATACTTGATTTCTATTAATGACATAAATGTACAGAGACTGTAAAAATACAGAGTGCAATAATTACTAGAATGGTGACATCTTTATCTCTGAGAAGAGATGTGATGGTTACACCCATTTTAAAGAAGATGAGTACAATGAGGCTTTGAAGGAATTTTTACAATAAGCATGAATTCAAAAACCATAGACATCCAAAAACCTAACTGTAACACCCCAGGTTTTGAAACCACATTTTAAATAATGTATTGTTACAATGTTGAGAGTCCAGAGTGCCCAAACAATTATTAAAAGGCCAGTACGCCAAGACATGTANCGCGAAACCGGCTATGTATGTTAATTACCTTTTTTCCTAAAGGGGGGGGATCGGTTACATGAGCTTCTTGGGGAGGCCAAGAGGTTCTTGATTTCCCCACAAACATACTTAAACCCACCCTTGGTCTGATTGAGGGGTTTCTCATTGGCTTTTCCACTCCGTCACCTTTGCGTTACCTCATTCTTACCCTCATGCACTCCCATGCACTTACCTACCTCCTCCATCCATCATCACCTACATATTGGTCTCAGGAAGGGGGATAGAACTGCGAAAGAATTAGCCACAGGATAGTTGGTTGTAGTGGTCATTGGTGTGATCCAGTCGTTCCTTGAGGCCTGCATGTCTGAGATGCAGTGGCCTGTGTCCATCATGGCTCACAGTTGTGAGTCCTGAGAGTTCTAACATTGTGATTCTAGACCAGTTGCACTGGAGGCACGAATAAGGAGAAGGATTGTCTGAGGGACAACGTGGCAGAGAAAGGTGGAGGACCATTCTCTCAAGTGGTGCAAGTTGGGTAGAAGAGAGTTGGGTACTTGGATTTTTGTGGGTGTTGGGAAGCCTCTGAGAGCTTGAGAGCTAAGTGGTTTGGGAAGCCAAGTTCACTCTGGAACCATCCTTGTGGATTCATAGCCCTGGCTCGGAGGTGACATTGTTGTTGAGTTTTGGAGCAGTAGTGTCTACGGTTGGGTGGAACGTCCTTGGTCTGCAACTAGTTGGTGTCATCTTTCATAAATATAAGTGCTCTCTATTGTGATATTATTATCTATGTATGAATGTTATTTCTATTGTATATTTAATTATCGTTAATTGAATCTTTAGAACATGCATGTTTGTTGGATATTGCTATGCATTTTGTTAATTCTTTTATCTTATGAATCTTTAATAAATAAAGAAGGTATTGGTTTGAGAAAGAAGTCCAAGGGTGGGCTTGCAGGTAGCATACCCTAGCCTGTGGTTGGTTGGGTATGTTACAGATTGGTATCAGAGCTTCTAGTTGAAACAATGGGTCGGTATGGTCTAGGTATGTTGGTCAGAGTCTCGTGGTCGAGATCAAAATATGACCATGAAATTGAAAATATCAGGAGGAATGGCATTGCAAAAGCTACACAGGAGACAGAACGTCATAGATCCTTTGTAAGGGTTCAAAGGATCGTGATCATTCCTATTGAATTCGAGAGAGATCACCACTGTAGGATCAAGAGAGATATGGGATCATTGGATTGGAGGATAGGTGAATAGGGATCATTCGATGAAAAGGAAGCAATGCTAAGGTATTGACCGTCGGATCCCATTGGAGAGAGAGATCAACGACTAGTAGGCATTGCAGGGAACCGAGTTGCATGGGAGTTAATTTCCCAAGGTGGTTACGCAATCAAAACCATGGTTTCTCTGAGGTGTTATGTGTCAGCATCAGGAGAAATGCGAGGCGAAAAGTGGGTTACTCCAAACCGCTGATGTGTGGCCCCGCAATCTGAAAGGCATGTAGTGATGTGACATCCTAGCACTTGAGCGATGAACTTCTGAAGAGAGGACGTAGCTAGGGATCTTCGATATGTAGAAGGACATGCATCAACCGATCGTGTGCCCCAAGTAAAAGAACTCTGGGAAAAGGTGAGCAAGAGAAGTTGAGAATTGAGATTTTCAGACCTTAGAGATCCGAAGTGAATCTTAGTCATCTGATTCAGGAGGACACGCGATAGAAATCCACGCACTTCCAGGGAAAAAGAAGGTTGAGAGTTGAGTTCTCTGAAGTACCAAGACCCAAAAGAATCTTGGTCATCGATGTGCCAAGAGCCATGCATCACCAGATCCAAGGCTTCAGATAAAATTCAGTGGGGCCAGAAAATTTTTGAAAACTGAGCTTTCTGAAACTCAAAGACCTGAAAGGATCTCAGCCATTGATCTATCATGAGCCATGCGTCACCAGATCTAGGGCTTCAGACAAAATATCATGGGGCCAGATAATTTTTTCAGTTTTATATTTTCGAAGTTCGAAGTCTCAAAGAAATAGTAGCTATCGATCCACAGGGTGGCATGCGTCACCAGATTGCGAGCTTCAGACAAAATCTTTTTCAAAAAAAGGGTTGAGGTTTGAGATCTCCGAAGTCTATAGCCTCGAAGTAAAACATAGTCGTCATATTGAGGAGGACACGTGGAGCATATCCGTGAACTCCAGGTGAAGGTCCGAAGTTAATCTTAGTCGTCTGATCTGGGAGGACACATGGCAATGGATTGGCCAGTTCGGGAGAATTAGAAGTTTGCTAGTATGAAAACTCCTAAAGTCCCGAAGCTTGAAGAGTCAAAGTGGTGGGGCATGATGACATCACCTGGAGGTGATGTGGACCCCATAATTTTGAAGTGATGTGGCTTGTGAACGTCACCCGGGATGATGTGGACACATGGGATGTGTTCCACGTGTCAGTAAGTTTTGAGCATTTGGAGTATTGAAAAGTCAATTATAACGTGACACGTGGCACCCGCTTGATTGGGCCACGTGTCCGCTTCTAGTATTTCTTCACATGGTGACAGATCGTGCATTTTAGAGACTGGTCATGCCAGAGGGGAAAGAGGTGATAGGTTGTGTTGGGTCGAAAACTCCCGAAGGCCCGAAGGATAGAGTGCATCTCGACCATTGATTCCAGAATACATGCGTCGAAGGATCGTTGACTTCGGGTAAAATCACTCTGGGAGAAAGTGTAGGAGGGAAGTTTGAAACTTCTGAAGCCCGAAGAGCCGAAGCGATTCACAACCACTGATCTATGAGAGTCGGCAGATCATGAAATTTGGGTAAAAGTGTTTCGGGAGGAGGCAAGAAAGGAAATTTGAGACTCCTAAAGCGTGGAGTCCCGAAGTGGATCTCAATCGTTGATCGTAAAGGAGGATGAGGACCCTTGATATGGTTCTGGTTGAATGTTCTGAAGTCCTGAAGCTTTGGACAAGCTCTTTTTCATCTATGCGCAGGGTCATGGACATGGTCGTATACAAATTGAGAGTTGAGGGAAGGAGGGATAAGGGCCGAATTGGTTGTCTCTGTGACAGAAAAATGCTAACGAAGGATTTAGCCGTGGTTTCTATTCATGGTCACCTGGGAAGGTGGTTTGAGGGAAGCACCTGTGCATGATGAAATTCGGTGTCATCCCAGGGATAAAAGGACACTTTTATTTTCGGAGAATGGGGATATAATCTCCATGAACAAAAATAAGAAAGATACTTGTAGGATGGTTTGGCAATTTTTTTCTATCACATGCATAATTCTAACAAAATGGTCGCTTGCACATTTTTCATAATTAAGGGTAAGCACGTCAGCTTAAGATGCATATTGAGGAAATTGAAGAAGTAAGAGGAGCCTCTAGTCATGATAAGGAGGCCAAAGGCCAGAATACCAGAGTTGGTAATGCAGAGACAGATTCCAACGGACGCAAGGAAAAAGGAGAGCATGAAACATTGATAGAAATGGTAAGAAGCTTGAAGATGGAAGTGCAGAGCTACAAAGTAGATAACGAGATATTGATGAGGGAGAAAATTCATATAAATGCTCAAGTGTTGCAAATTTTAAATCAGTTTCAGAGACAAATGAAGAAGGGATCAAACTCAAGACAAGAGGAAGGAGGCATGTGTCATGAAAGAATAAATGATCATGGAAGAGTTGGTTATTCCAGAAGTTCTAGCAGAGCTCATGGACACCACTCACCTCCTTACTCAGAAAGAAAGCCTTATGTATCGGATGATCTCACAAGTAGTCCAAAGGTGTCCCCTGTCAGGAAACAAAGAAGGAAACAAGAGGTAGATATTTTTCAAGGAGAGCTGAGGAAGCTCAATCCACCTTCCTTTGATGGTGAAAGATTAAGGGAAGATGATGTCGAAGCATGGTTTCTTGGGCTCAGGAGATACTTTCAGTTGTATAACTATTCATCAAACCTGGAAGCCAAGATTGCCACCTACCATTTACACAGGAAAGTTGAAGTATGGTGGGACCAACTGAAGCAAGTGGAACATGTTAATGAAAGTGGGATCACTTGGAAACAATTCAAGAAGTACTTCCAGAAGGAGTACCTCTCAGATCATTTCTATGAAAAGAAAATGCAGGATTTCTTTGAACTCAGGTTGGGAAGCATGACTATGGCAGAGTATGAGAAGAAGTTCTTGGGATTGTTAAAGTATTTCAAGTTCATTGGAGATGAGAAAGTGAAAATATAGATATTTCTAAGTGGATTTCTATCCTTTTATAAGGAAAAGATCAAGTATGATGAACCCAAGACCTTGACTGAAGCTATCAAGAAGGCTAAATACTTGTATGAGCAAGGCCAAGGAAGATAATCCCTCCAAAAATATTGGAACGACAAGAAGAATGCGGAGTTCAATCAGAGGATGAAGGGATTCAAACCTCCCTTTAATAAGAATGAGCCTAATATAAATCATCAATATCAGTGTGATAAGGGGGATTTCAAGAAAGAAGATTCCTTGAGAAAAAGGGGAAGACCACCAATCCAATGTTGGGGATGCAAAGAATATCACTTGTACAAGGATTGCCCACACAGAAAAGACAGAGTGAATACTATGCACAACATCCAAGAGGCTACAACAGTCGAAGATATGGGAAGAATCGATGTAGCTTTAAATGATCGAAAATAAGAGTACCAGTCCAATATGATCAAGGTGGAAGGTAAGATCATAAATCAGCTTGTTGTTATTTTGATTGATTCAGGATCAAGTCATTGTTACATTGATCCTAAGATAGTGGATAAATTAAATTTCGAGAAAATTAAACTTGGAAAAGCAAGCCTGGTTCAGTTAGCCACTAGAACCAAAAAGAGAATCCATGATATGGTCAGAAGTTGGTCCATGAGTCTTAATGGCGTGAATACTAGTACTGATCTAAATATCATACCATTGGGGTCTTATGATGTTCTGATTGGGATGGATTGGTTGGACAAGCATCATGTTGTCCTTGATTTTCATAACAAGACATTTACATGTCTTGATGGAAATGGAAAACAGAGCATTATGAGAGGAGTCCCAAGACCCATCTCTATAAGGGAGATTTTGGCCTTACAACTGAAAAGATGTTTTAGGAAAGGATGTCAACTATATGCAGGTCATGTAGAAGAGCCAGATAATACAAATGGGCCAAGCCTTGAAGATTTCTAGGTACTATAGGAATTTGAGGATGTATTCCAAGAAATACCCAGATTGCCACCGAGAAGGGAGATAGATTTCTCAATTGACTTAGTGCTAGGAGCTGCCCCAGTGTCAAAAACACCTTACAGAATGAGCACACCAAAGTTAAAAGAATTACAAATGCAGTTGGAGGAATTGTTGAAGAAAGGGTACATACATCCAAGTGTTTCACCTTGGAGAGCACCAGTACTCTTTGTCAAAAATAAGGATGGAACCTTGAGGCTGTGTATTGGTTTCCGACAGCTGAATAAGTACACTATAAAGAAAAAGTATCTGCTACCCCGAATTGATGACCTCTTTGATCAGCTAAGAGGAGAAAAGATATTTTCAAAGATTGACCTGAGGGCAGGATACCATCAGGTAAGAATCAAAGAAGAAGACATTCATAAGACAACCTTTGGGACAAGGTATGGGCATTATGAATTTGTAGTGGTGCCATTTGGACTGACCAATGCACCAATTGTCTTCATGTGCTTAATGAATGGCATATTAAGAAATTATTTGGACAAGTTTGTCATAGTATTCTTGGATGGCATACTTATATATTCTAAGTTTGAAGAGGAGCATGAACATCACTTAAGATTGGTATTGCAATTACTGAGAGAAAATCAGTTGTATGCCAGGTTGAGTAAGTGTTCTTTTTATCAAAAGCAAATCCATTACTTGGGACACATTATTTCAGAGCAGGGCATAACAGTAGATCCAGAGAATATCAAAGCCATTAGAGGATGGCCAACACCCAGAAATGTGTCAGACATCAGATATTTTATGGGATTAGATAGCTACTACAGAAGGTTCATAGTAGGATTCTCTAAGATTTCTCATCCTATCACTTCTTTGCAAAAGAAGGGAACTAAATTTGAATGGACACTCAAGTGTGAAAATAATTTTAATATATTGAAGGAATTACTTACTAGTGTGCCTGTGTTAAATATTGTTGACCCAAAAGAAATTTTTGTGGTATGTACAAATGCTTGTAAGGAAGGACTTGTGGGAGTCCTCACTCAAAATGGACATATCATTGGATACGAGTCCAGAAAGCTTAAGGAACATGAGAGGAACTATGCCACACATGACTTGAAACTTTCTACCATTGTTCACACCTTGAGGATGTGGAGGCATTATCTCATGGGGAAGAAATTCGAATTAAGAACATACCACATTGGCCTGAAGTATCTTTTTGAACAACCGACCTTGAATGTCAGGAAAACAAGATGGATGGAATTTTAAAGCGAATATGGCTTTGATATCAAGCATATGAAGGGAAAGGAGAATAAAGTTGTCGATGCACTTAGTAGGAGAGTGCATCTCATGAATGCTACTATTGTCAGTATGCATCAGTCAAACTTGAAGAGCAGAATTTTAGATGGTCTTGTTACAGATCAACATTACCTACAGGCAAAGGAAAAATTATGACAAGGATATGTACAACAAAAAATAAAGGAGTATGAGATAAATGAAGACGGATTACTCATGCATAAAAATAGAATATATGTTCTTGGTTCTGGAGAATTGAGGAATGTGGTACTGAAGAAAATGCATGATGTTCCTTATGTTGGACATCCTGGTTACCAGAAAATAATTACAGTAGTAATAAGCTAGTTCTTTTGGCCGAGAATGAATAAGGATGTTGTTGATTACATTGCTCGATGTATGGAATGTCATAAGGTGAAGGCTGAGCATAGGCACCCGAAGGGTTTGCTGCGGCCATTGCGAATTCCAAAGAATAAATGGGAAGTGATCACCATGGATTTCATCATGGGATTACCCATAACGAATAAGCAACATGATTCAATCATGGTGGTGGTTGACAAGTTAACAAAGGCTACTCATTTTGTGCCTATGAAGACAACGCATACAACAGCTAATATTGCAGAAATTTTCATGAAGGAAATTGCTAGGTTGCATGGGATACCTAGGACAATCATCTCGGATAGAGATATGAAGTTTACCTCCAATTTATGGAGGGGATTGTCTAAAGGATTTGGCAAAAATATAAACTTTATCACAACATATCATCCCCAAACAAATGGGAAAATAGAGAGAGTCAATCAAATAATTGAAGACATGTTGAGAAAGTATGTGATGGATAAGCCATCTAAGTGGGAAGAATACTTACACTTGGTAGAGTTTTCATATAATAATGGGTATAAAGTTTCATTGAAAATGATCCCATTTGAAGCCTTGTATGGTAGGAAATGCAGTACTCCAGTAAGATGGGACAAACCAACATATAGAGTGGTACTTGGGTCGGAGTTTCTCAAGGACATGGAAGACCAGGTGGTCAAGATCAAGCAAAATTTAAAGGCAGCTCAAGATAGATAAAAAATTTATGCAGACAAGAACAGGATGGTTAGAGAATTTAAAGTAGGGGAGCATGTACTTTTGAAAGTGAAGCCCAAGAAAATCTCTTTGAAATTGGGGAGTTGTACAAAGATGGCAGCCAAATTATGTGGTCCATTTGAAATAATGGACAAAATAGGGCTAGTTGCATACATGCTTGCATTGTTTGCTTCCATGAGTGTGCATAATGTATTTCATGTATATTTACTAAATAAATATGTACATGATCCTAACCATGTTATTGATTGGCATATGATTCAGGTAGAGATGAAGGGATATTTTCAGGTTCAGCCAATACGGGTATTGGACAAAAAGGTAAAAATGCTTCGGAATCGAGTTATAGAGCTAGTAAAAGTTCAGTGGACCTGCTACGGTCCTAAAGATGCTACCTGGGAGCATGAAGATGCCATGCAGGCAGAGTACCCGCATCTTTTTGAATAAATTTGAGATTTTTATCTCTGTTTTGTATATGCACTAAGGACAGTTCCAAAATAAAGGGGAGGGAATGTAACACCCCAGGTTTTGAAACCCCATTTTAAATAATGTATTTTTACAATGCTGAGAGGCCAAAGTGTCCAAACAATTATTAAAAGGCCAGTGTGCCAAGACATGTAATGGTTCTTATCATTATTAATAATGAATACATCAATGGCTGCTAGATGCACAAGGACTAGAGTTATAGGGGGATATGATTCCACAAGAGAGGGGGCTTGAGGGGATAAATGTTTATCCCTATGTTGATTACCTTTTTTTCCTAAAGGGGGGGGATCGGTTACATGAGCTTCTTGGGGAGGCCAGGAGGTTCTTGATTTCCCCACAAACATACTTAAACTTGCTCGTAGTCCGATTGAGGGGTTGGTCATTGGCTTGTCCACTCCATCACCTTTGTGTTACCTCATTCTTACCCTCACGCACTCCCATGCACTTACCTAAATCCTCCATCCATCCTCACCTGCGTATTGGTCTCGGAAAGGGGGACCAAACTACGAAAGAATTAGTAATGGGATAGTTGGTTGTAGTGGTCGCTGGTGTGATCCAGTCGTGCCTTGAGCCCTACATGTCTGAGATGCAGTGGCCTATGTCCAACATGGCTCACATCTACGATTCATGAGAGTTCTAGCATTGATATTCTAGATCAGTTGTGTTGGAGGCCTAAATAAGGAGAAGGATTGCCTGAGGGACTGCATGGCAGAGAAAGGTGGAGGTCCTTTCTCTCGGGTGGTGCAATCTGGGTAGAAGAGAGTTGGGTACTTGGATTGTTGTTGGTGTTGGGAAGCCTATGAGAGCTTGAGAGCTGACTAGTTTGGGAATCCATGTTCACTCTAGAACCGTCCTTGTGAATGCATAGCCCTGGCTCAGGGGTGATGTTGTTGTTGAGATTTGGAGCAGTAGTGTCTACGGTTGGGTGGAACGTCCTTGGTCTGAAGCCATTTGGTGTCATATTTCATAAAGATAAGTGCTCTCTACTGTGATATTATTATCTTTGTATGAATGTTATTTACGTTTTATATTTAATTATCATTGATTGAATCTTTAGAACATGCATGTTTGTTGGATATTGTAGTGCATGTCATTAATTCTCTTATCTTATGCATCTTTAATAAATAAACAAGGTATTGGTTTGAGAAAGAAGTCCAAGGGTGGGCTTGTAGGTAGCATACCCTGGCCTATGGCTAGCTGGGTATGTTACACTAACCCTAGGAGATGAAGTGCCAAAAGTCATGTGGGCCCCGTTGGGGTGAGTTAGTACATCAACTTCTCGGGGTCGTAACTTTTGCATACGATCTCCATTTTATGTGTGTGATAGCTCATTGGAAAGGTATTTTCGAGAACTATAGATTATGTTGTCAAAATATGGCCCAATCATTATTTTCACTGTGGCAATCCAAAAAAAAAATGTTGTTTAGGTCCTCAAAATGGCCCCGGAAGTACAAAAAGATGTACTGAGATGAAAACTACCAAAATATGCTAGTTGAACTAGATGGGTGGCCACCAATATCCACCTAGATGTTGTGTAGGGATTCAAGACAGCCTCAGAAGTGAATAACCCATAATTAAAAAAAAGTGTCCCCATTATAGAGAAAGGTGTTGAACTTAAATCTGTCAAGATGAGTCAGTTGGAATTTGGAACAGGTGGGTGGACACCAATATCCACCTAGATGATGCACCCTCCTATTGACTACGACATTTACTTTATAAAAAGGGGCATGTCTAAAAAAACAATGCGAAAATGTTTTCCCATGGTAGCCTTGCAAGGTAGAGAAATAGCCATGAAGATAAATATTGAATTATGATTGCATATTTATTTTTAAATACATGCTTATATTGTGGAGTTGAGAACTTTCGTTAATAAGATAATTGCTACATGATAATAGCCATAACATGTATTATGTCTTCATGGTTTTTATAGGAATAGTTGAAAAATGAAGACATGAATTGAGTATTTGGAAAGAAGAACACCAAGGATGGTGTATTTCAAAGGAAAAATCATGCAATACCACCTACAACCAAAGAGTATAGTGGCAACAACAAGGACACAATGCTTAGGAACAAAGGCATTGTACAAGTAAAGGTCTAGTGGAGCTAGGGGATGCAATGTGGAAGGAATACCCACATTGGGTTTAAAACTTTGATGTAAGAATTGTATATATGTGTACACCTATATGGCGATGTGCACTGAGGACAGTGAAAAAATAATGGGGAGGGTAATGTAACACATTGATTTTGATCCCCATATATTTAATGTAATGTAAATATGTGAATTAGGCCATGAGATGAATAGTATGATCGAGGGCCAAGTAATGTAAATAGTGTACGTTAAATTTATTAATAAAAATACATCAATGGTTGTGAGACAAGAGGGACTAAAATGATGGCGGGATATGACTCCATGAGAGAAGAATGACAGGGCCATAAGGGGGGGGGGGAATATTGGAAATAACATATCTTGTTGTAACCCCATATTAGTGTCCAAGTATATAGCCCCCCATATTTGTATCCAAGTATATAATGCACTAAGGACAATGAAAAAATAAGGGAGAGGGGAA
>JASDQU010010723.1:126180-138637 GCA_032191745.1 Picea mariana
GAGTAACACCGCACAAATATCTTGAAAAATATGTGTTTACTGATCTGCATGAAGTATTTTTCTGTGAGTTTCCATACTTATTGCAGGAGTGGATATTGAGGTTGAAGGAAAACCACGCAACAAATAGGATCCGACAGTTAGAGTGGAACTCAGTTCAAATCGCGTAGTTACAGCAGGAGAATAACAAATTCACCTGCGCAGTAGATTTTTGGCTCAACGGTATTGTAGTAGGATTTATAACAAAATTTGCAGTAGATACCACTAAGTCGTACAGTGCAGCCGAGAAAGAATTTCTACGCGGGCCTCGAGGAAGGTATATTAGATCATTGTACATTGATATTAATATATTTCTCTATAACAAAGGTGTAATGACAATGGAGTCAGACATCTAAACTTCCCTGCATGCATGCAGGAAGGGGGGAAACACTGACAGAAAAAAGAGAAGTGGAAGGAGAAGTGGATAAAGTAAAGAAGGAGGAAGCCTTGGACCCAATCATGATGGACAACGACCAGATCAATTGGATCATGGCGACAAATGAAAAGACGCGCAGTGGAGTGCCATACAAATACAAGGTGAACACAAAGTATAGATCCATAGCCGCGAGGGAAGCCTTGGCAAGTGATGAAGAGGAGGTAGAGGATCTTCGAGATGTGGAGCAAATTGAGGAAATCTTGTGTGCAACATATGAGAGGAAGATGAGAGGTCCAAGAGCAGGAATAGAAGGCAATAATCCTATCCATATTAATGTCAGTGTGGAACCCATAAACCCATGTGAGACTAGCACACCAAGAAGAAAACCACCGTTTAGAAAACCAAATTTCGAGAGAAGGAAGACAGCAGGAAGTACATCTACACAAGGAAAAACAAATGAGGGAGCCAGTTCAGGAAGCATTAGTCATAGAAAACCGAATTTCGAGAGAAGGAAGACAGCAGGAAGTACATCTACACAAGGAAAAACAAATGAGGGAGCCAGTTCAGGAAGCATTAGTCAAGTATGTACAACACATGGAGGTAGCAGTTTAGCATTCATAATGGCAGGACATGATCTCGCCATTCGATTACCAGAATTTCAAGGAGAGGCAGCAAAAGACCCTGAGAAACACTTGTTCATTTGTGCAAAGATCTGGGAAAAAAAACATATCACTGATGAAGATACTAAACTTGCGCAGCTAGCTATCATGCTACGAGACTGTGCACTAGACTGGTACATGAGTCTAGACATAAACAGTGCACCTAGAATGACAAGGACACTGACAGAAATTAAGAAATTACTAATTAATGAGTTCCAGAAGCCGAGCTCAGAGGATCAATACATGAACGAGATGATAAAAATGCGATAGAAATAAGGAGAATCTTTATGGTAAATTGACTAGCGATTTAAACGTATGAAAGGGAAATCGAGGTATGCCATGACTAACATGCAACATAGACATCTGTTTGTGAATTCTTTGTTACCACACCTGAAATACCCACTCAGGCAAAAAAAATTCCAATCTCAAGCAGAGGCTCTGCGGGAAGCCTTACAAATGGAGGAGAATCATTACCACAAGACAGATCGAGTTATAGAAGAGTTGAAGGAGGATCTGAAGAATCTTACCTTTCAACTCAATCAGAACAAGGGAAAGGACAAGCAAGAAGTTGTGTGGTGTACCACATGTAGAACATAAGGGGCACCATAAGAATGAATGCCCAACATTCGCGCAGTATATGTCAATAGGGATGCCAGATCCATTGTCAGCAGGAGGACCCAAGTGTGAAATCCACAAGATGCACGGGCATGATCCATATCATTTTCCTATGATGAAGAAATACCAGACAGTACCAAAGAATGCATACTACACTTTTTGCAAGTTAGTAGGACACGATGACAAAGTCTGCAAAACCATATATCTGATGAGGGAAAGGACGTCAGACACATATAGGGTGCAAGCCGAAATGATGACAGGGCAAGTTGCACCTCAATTTAATCAGGCACCACTGCAGTATAATACTGTGTCATAGAAGTATAAAATTGTGTAGCCGCAGTATAACACTGCGTAGCCCAAGTATAACCCTACGTAGTATAATCATGTACCTCAATACAATACACCACGCGAAGATCGCGCTGGGTACAGAGGAGGAGGATGAGGCAGAGGAGGATTTGGATGAGGAAGAGGTCCATTAGTGTGCCATAACTGCCAACAACCAAGGTACTATGAAAGAGAATGTCCACTACCACCTGGGACATGCATGTATTTTCCGCGCAACAGATCACGATACAGAATATTGCACAACATTGTTGGGGAAGATACATGAGAAATGAAATCAAAACAATCAGAACGTCCAGTGGATCTCTATAGAAGCTAGATAAGATGGCAGGAATATAAACATAGTGACGTGCGGAGGTGCTAAAACAGGAGATGATGCGGCTAAACAGGAACCAGTACAGCAACAGTGGCTTAAGAGAAATACCCACTCAGGCAACAAAAATTCCAATCTCAAGCCACCGAAGAGATTTGATGTTCAAAAGGAGTAGGAGACCTTTAAGGAGGCCAGACAAGAATTTCTCAAGCAGAATTTTGCATCTACATATACCGCGCAGCATACCCAAGACACCCCAATGTATGAAATTCCGTTAACATTGGACCATACCAATGAAGTCCACCTAGGAAACCAAGTACGTTGTATTAAAACTTTCCTACAATCATGTATTCAATTATTTAAGTATCCATCATATGTTATAGTATTACAGAATATATTAGATATATGTACCACAAACTCTGAGGGAAATTTAGAATAGAGGATAGTCAATCACCCCCATGCCAGAAGGAGAACCAGCAGAGAGTTTAGATTGAATGCCAACATTAGAGATTTTAACATGGGTGATATGATATTAGACCTAGGATTTGAAGTGAATGTATTACCCAAAAAGAAATGGAAATGCATGGGAGAACATACCTTAGGCTACTCACCAATCCAAATGAAGTTAGAAAACCAACACAAAGTTCTACCAATAGGGAGGCTGAAAGGAGTGACAGTAGATCCGGATGGAGTGCGCACTAAGGGAGACTTCGAAGTGATCAAAATTGTGGACGACAACACCATATCCAGCATTACTGGGATTGAATTGGGAATTTGAAAATCAGGCGATAATCAACCTAAAGACTAGGAAGATGAAATTTGAGTCAGGTGAATACATGGTTATTGCGCCCCTAGATCCATCAGAAGCCGAAATATTTGTGGAACCAACATGTTTAGATTTCAAAGAAATTAACCAGATGTACCGAACCACTGCGTGCACCGAATATTACATTAATCCAACTATCGATGGTGTAATTAGCTGGAGAAGTATCATGTCATGTGATTTTGACTTAGACATTGGTCTAGAGAATTGGAAGCAACGTCTACATGAGGTCTCAACCAAAAGATGCGCTCAAATAGACCGCGCAGTAAGGTGGGTTGGGACAAAAGTCAGAGAACCTCCAATTTCACTCAAGATAGCACCAGAATATCAACACATTCATTGATGGATTCTCAGGCTATCACCAAATCAAGATAGCACTAGAAGATCAACACAAGACTACCTTTGCAACAGAATGGGGATCCTACCAGTACACAGTCATGCCTTTTGGACTGAAAAATGCACCAGCAATTTTCTCCAGAGTAGTCATTGTTGCCTTCAAAGAATTCATCCATTAGTTTTTAGAGGTATATTTGGATGATTGTACAATGTAAAACCTATTGAAGGATCATGTAGAGGTATTGATGATGATGTTAGAAAGATGCAGGAAATGCCAAATATCCTTGAACATTAAGAAATGTATATTTGGAACACCCTTCGGGATTCTATTGGGTCACATAGTATGTAGACAAGGTTTGATCGTGGATCCTGCAAAGATTGTAGTAATTGTGAACTTACCACCACCGAAATCAGTGCGCCGGCTACGGGCCACATTGGGACATACAGGATATTACAAAAAAATTATCAAGGGGTATGTGCAAATCACTGCGTCGATGGAAAATTGCTCAAGAAGGATACTAAATTCCAGTGGAATGAGAGTTGTCAATAAGGATTGGACACCATGAAGGAGAATATGGTCACATCACCCATCTTAGTCTTTCCATATTGGGAGAAGACATTCCATGTGCATGTATATGCATCAGCCATAGCCCTGGGAGCTATTCTGGCGTAACCAGGAGTAGGGGAGTTGGACCATCCCATAGCATTTGCAAGCAGAAAACTGTCAGACTCTGAGAATAACTACAACACTACAAAGAAAGAAGGTATGGCAATGGTATATGCACTTCAAAAGTTCAAGAATTACCTACTTGGAAAACACTTTAAGATGTTTACAAATCATTTAGCCCTTAAGTACCTAGTCAACAAGCCAGTGTTGGGGGAGAGAATTTGTCGATAGTTATTGTTGTTTCAAGAATTTGACTTTGAAGTCATCGTTAAACAAGGGAGGTTGAACGCAGGACCTGTTCACTTGTCAAGGGTCACCAATGGCGAGGAGACCACAAACTTAGAGGATACCTTCCTTGATGTGAAGTTATTTTCATTCTAGGTCGTGGATGATTATTTTCTTGACATTATTGAGTATTTAAGTATAGGGACTGTGCCATAGGAATTTAACACTGCGTTGAGGAAGAATTTGGTTGTCTGAGTAGCGGACTACCAGTTGATCATAGTAAAATGGGGGTAGACAACATATTGAGAAGGTGAGCGCTAGAACACGAAAGGCCTAGGATAATGGTAGAAGCCCATGAAGGAATAGCGGGAGGACACTATGCAAGCAAAGCTACCGCATAGAAGGTACTGCACGTAGGATTATGGTGGCCAATATTCATCGAGATGAAAAGGAATACTTTCAACAATGCGATGTTTGTCAGAGGGTTGGAAAACCAAACAGACAGGATGAGATTCCCTTACACCCACAAGTAACGCTACAAGTGTTTGACAAATGAGCTATTGATTTTGTTTGGCCAATTCACCCACCTGCAAGAATATCAAGCGCATGATACATCATCACTGCGACGTAATACCTCTCAATATGGGTAGAGGCAACACCAGTTAAAGATTGCAGTGCAAATATACCAACACACTTCTTGTTTGAACATGTGCCCACCAGATTTGGATATCCAAGGATCCTGATGAGTGACCAAGGAACTCACTTTATCAACAACACTATCAGAGCTCTAACTGAATAATTCGAGGTCTACCATCAGAAAAGTATGCCATACCATCCTCAGGAAAATGGAACGGTGGAATCCTTCAACAAGATTATAGAGAATTCCCTAACCAAGATTTTAAATGTCAATAGGGACAATTGGGATTCAAAGATACCAGCAGTACTACGGGCATATAGAACTACCTGCAAGAATCTGATAGGGCAGAAACCATTTAGATTGGTGTATGGAAAAGAAGCAGTGGTACCATTAGAATTCTTGGTACCAAGTCTGTGTGTCGTAGCAATTACAAACATGATAGAGTGAGGCACAGTACAATAAAGGTTAAGTCAGTTGATGAGCATGGAAGAAGATAGGATTCTAGCAGGCTTTCACCAAAAAGTACAGAAAGCAAGGGACAAAGCTTGGCATGACTGACATATAAGAGAAAAAGTTTCAAGGAAGGAGACATAGTCCTACTATATGAAAACAAGTTTTTTCAACATCCAGGAAAGTTCATAATTCATTGGTTGGGACCATATGAGGTCAAGACTGTCACGGACTGAGGACTTGTACAGTTGAGAGATTTGTGAAGAAAATAATTGAAGGGCATGATTAATGGGAGTTGACTGAAGCTATACAAGGAAAGTCGACCACCCTCAACTTGAAAGTTACCGTGCAGAAAAAAAAATTAAATTAAATTAAAATAAAATAAAAATATATGCGCGAGTAGGTGAGCAAATCCGTGCGATGAAAAGAAAAAGAGTTTGTGAACACAAGTCCTTGAGTTAGCGCGATGAAACAAGAATATTGCGCCAGAAGCAAAGGGTATAGAATCCAAGGACTCCACGCGCTCAAAAATCCCAACGTGCCAGAAAAAGGACCAATGGTCGGAAAGCGCGGAAATTTGGAAAATGACGACTGTGGAATTCAGGCACCAACTGGCAGCGATGGTTGAAATTGCGACAATCCATACACAGAGGTAAATAATGTAGCGCGACAGAAAGGGAAAAGTCCAAAAAGATGATGCAAAAGATAGAAGTTCACAAGTACAACAGTACGATGTGCACGACACACCACCAAAAGTGAAAAGGGGACAATTGTCAATGTGGAACAGTTGTCACTTCGTCATCCCTCTATAAAGTCAGAAAAAGGGGGGAAAAGAAAATCATTGTGTCAATTGATAAGGAGAAGAACACAGATCTGAGTGAAAGAGTTATAGAGCGAGAATTCGACCAAGCATCTGTCGTGTTCATAGATTTACAGCCTAGAGAAACGTGCACAGAGGGCCACAACCACAAGTAGAAGGGACCCTGGTTTTGCAGAAGATTCCAAGCGGGGTGCGCGTAGACGATGACATGGTCGACGGAGTGACTTCCATCAAATACTCAGACCATGATGTGGCAGATGTCACCAAATTTCCATATCCGGCGTCCCAAAACTACTTAGAAAGCAAAGGAGAAGGTTCATCAAGCATGCCACTGTTAGAGTCGGCGTAGTGGATTATTGGACTGTACAACATAGGTATCATGAATTTACTAGATGTCCCCCATTTTGGGTGGGGGAAACATATTAACTCCTACGTCAAGCAACTGCTTGCACGAGTGCACAACAAGATTTTATGGATGGATAGGTCGGTTCCTATCACTGTGGACCTCATCGCAACAATCACGAGGCTACCCACAGATGGGGAAAAGCCAGAACAATACTTGGAGGAAAAAACCAGAGCCAAGGACATCTCAGACGAGATTAAGGCCAAGTATGGCACAGAGTGAGGAAACAAGGGCATCGAGATCAGTGACATCAATGATCATGCGACAAGGTTTGCCACCAGACTGCTCGGATGCAAAATAATGTGCAAGTGTCACAAAGAGGAAATGTCGGCCGGTGTGTTCGACGTCGTCGCGCATTGTGCAAAGGGGAGCTCAATGAGCTAGGCCCCATACCTCTTAAATTCATTCTTAGAGGACTGCAAGAACACACAAGATTAGGGCTATGAGTTCCAGTACTCATGGTTACTCATCCTCATTGGCCTCATTGGATGGAAGGAACCAGTATACAACAAGTACCTGGAGAGACAAGGGAAATGTGGCGCAGCATGCTACTTCTCATTACGCAACAGCGCAGACCCCAAGAGAAAGAATGCTAACACGGATGTCTTTGCAAGGTATTTCGCAGAAATGCAGGACCTTATTACGGATACATGGCGAATTACACGAGAGACAGTCCAGGGGTTTGGACAGATTGCCAACTTCAGGGCAACGCACCATAACTTATGGATGCAAGCAAAGAGAGACAATGCCAAGGAATGGCTACATCTCAACTACTGCGTGATGCCGAAAGAAATCCAGAGAGAGGTCCAAGAGTGGCCCGAAGAATGGAAGGTACCAGAGATTCCAACCGCGGTACCAAGCTCACGAACTCAGACGCAGGGAAGACCAGCCCCATCGCACCAAACAAGAACCAACGGCGTCGGAACTAAGAATAAGAGTGCCCAAGGCCAAGAGGGGGGAAGCACCCCAGCTAAGAAGAAATCGCAAACACATAATAGACCACTAAGGGGCTCTACACAGGCTCCACCGCACACAGAACAACCACCAATACACTCAACGGAAGAAGTGTGCATGGAATAAACAGGCACAGGGACACAGGAGATCCATGAGGAGGAAGAACAAGGGACGGAAACCTACAAGATTCCTGAGGCTAGAGAAATAGGGACAACCATTGTAGGGGATATCCAGAGGCCCATTAGTCCGAAGCCATCAGCCACCCAGGAGAAGCGGCCACGGGAGCAAACTAGTGGTGGTCGAAAGAAGGTGAAGGCCCACAAGCCACAGAGCCATATATCACTAACCCCGGATGATGTGGAGTTAGTGGTGACAACAGTGAAAGAGAGAATGGTTGAGGTGTGGGAGAATGCAAAGAAGCACAGGGATTCAATAGCATATCAAGTGCAAGAAGTAAAAGCTAGGCTGGAGCATTTAAGGATCGGGGTAGCACATGCACCAAAAGAAGCACCCACAAAGACTAAGGAAGGATTCCCAGTGCCTGAGACAGTGCAGTTAGACCACAAATGAGGAGGCATGGTCGTCGGAAGAGAAGCTATGAAGGATAGAGCATACCAGCCAGCAATACAAAGAGAAAATTAAAGAGTTGGAGGAGTGTGTCACACCCGCTACTCCCCCAGAGGTTAGAACGCATCGAGAATAGGAGGCAACAACAGTTGCGAAGGACATCGGCCAAAGAATATAGACAACCAATGAACTATTAGAGAAGAGCGTGCAGCTGTGGAGTCACCTCCTAGAGGATGGGAGCCTCCAGGAACTACAAGAGAAGGAGAATAAACTCGACGCAGCAATGGTGGAAGTGAAGCAGGGACAGAGTGTCCCTTCTAGAGAAGATCAAGACTGCCACCAAACTTAAGGCTTTGCAATTGGAAGAGAAAGCATTGCAAGCACAGAAGACAGCAAGACAGACGTTGTTGGATCCCCTGCAAGAAAAGGCGGAGTAGTTGGTCATGGAGAGTGACGCAGCTAAGAAGAGCATTGAGCAGATCAGGTCCGAGGGAGGCGAGATTTTACAATCTCCTATCACGGAGAAGATGGTCACTGTTATGGCCGAAAAGAGCATTCAAGATCAACAACAGTGCCATCGGATAACGAAAATGTATGACGCACTGCAGCAGGCAGTAACAGGCGCAAGAAGCAAGCAGTGACAGTTGCATAAGTCAAGTAGAGACTCGAGACAAGTCAGGTAGAGACTCGGGACGAGTCACGGTGTTAGTGCTGGGGTCCTGTTGGGCACAGGGCCATTTTGGGGAAAATGCATGACGTGGAGGAAAGACAGTTGACAGAAAGGCATGTGAGGCACGCATGCAAGAAGAATGGAAAGAAAGACAACTGGCAGGAAAAGCAGTGGACGAAAGGAAAACATGCATGCAGAAGAGGAAAGCGCGCAAGGCCATCATGCAAGAAGACCTAACTAGGTTAGGGTTTTGGTAAGAGAATGTAACGACTGATGAGCCAGAAATACATATAAATAGACACCTAGGAGGTCTATGGGGGGTTCAGGTTTTTGGATAGAGTGTTACTCGCATGAGAAGGAGTAACTAGTTTGTAACACTTATGTCATACGATCCAATCTTGTAAGTTGTTGAGTTGTAGATGGTCAGGAGGGTAGATCTAGAGGTTTAGATCGCAGACTAAGGAGCCTGGTGCGATCTAGTCCGCCTCATTATATATCTCGACCCGACAGAGGATGAGTTGTAAAGAAAGCGGCGTTGTAGTTTTGGAACTACCATAATAAAATAGCTTGAGAGCCAGATCTTTGTGGACGTAGCCCAGGAGGGGGTGAACCACAGTAAAATCTATGTCATATGATTGAATGTTTGCATATTCTTTACTATTTATGAGTAGATGTTAGAATCATGTATGAATGAATTAATGGATCCTATTACATTACATGCATGAATGAGAATAGTAGTATATTGCTTTAATGATTAGATAGAATTTACAGTGCGCAACTCACAGATCCCCATTTAGTCCTGGACTGCAAGAACTTGAGTATTGCAGTCACACATTAAGACTATCTCGGGTGAGACTGCGCAGTGCACTCTGTGCGTTGCACTGCCTTATGGGTTACCGGGAGGGTCGATAGTTTTAGAGGCTTTTTTGGATCCCTAGTAGACCTGAACCTGGGTCAAATCATGTAAAGGTAAACTAAGATAAGAAACCAGCAGTGTTGAACTGAAAACTGTCAAGATGAGCCAGTTGGAATTTGGAATAGGTGGGTTGCCACCAATATCCACCTGGATCATGCACCCTCCTGTTGATTGCGTCATTTACTTTATAAAAAGGGGCATGTCGAAAAGAACAATGAGAAAATGTTTTCCCATGGTAGCCTTGTAAGGTAGAGAAATAGTCATGAAGATAAGTTGAGTTTCGCTCTTCAACATTATTATTTCTTAGACATAATAATGTCTCAAAGAGACAACTGCGACGGGCAGGGCAGGGGGCTCTCTGACATCCATATCAAAGCTCTACTACTGGTGAGATTTTGAAGATTGAAGCTTTACTTATTATTTTTAAAATAAAGTTTGTTTACTTACATTTATATTTAATTATAATATAATTTATGTTTTCTTTCATATCTTCTTCTTTACATATTAAGTAAAAAAAGATATTATTTGTATCTTTATATTATATGATGATGATTGAATTGGTTTATTGGAAAAGTCATCGTATAAAATCATTCATTAAATAAAGATAAAGATCATCATTAAATAATAAAGATAGATATTTTTAAAATATAAGATAGAGACGTCATCATTTTGGATAAAAGGACTATGATAATAGGATTTCACACTTTTTCATTTTAAAGATTATCTTTTTAATAATTTATCTTAATTTATAAAAATTAATATATATTTTTAACCTTCAAAATTAACTATTTGATAATTTCAAATTAACCTTTATAACTTTTACACATAGATAATGATATATATAAACATTTAATAATATATTATTGCTCATCTTTTAAGGAAATCTTGGCTAAAATTCTAGATACGTCATCATTGGATAAAGAGATTCTCTGAACTATGATGATGGTCACGGATTTCAGTGAAGCATTTATTTTTTTAATGCGTTATGGTAATTCATAAAATTTAATATATAATTTTAATATTTAAAGTTGACGATTTGATATTTTTAATAAGTTACAATAATTATAACAGTTAATATATAAAAAGCTTGCGAGTAACGGTTTTTTTTCCATGAGTTGTAGTAACTTATAAAATCAATATATTAAAAATGGCCTACTCCAACCAAATAAACCAAAATTTTAGAGATAAGTTGAGTTTCGCTCTTCAACCAAATTTTCAGAGATAAGTTGAGTTTGGCATGTATGAATATTCTACGCATTTAAGAACTTTATGCTCCTTTAAACCAAAGGAATCGATCGATCAAAATTCTAAATTGACTTTAAATTTAAACTAAAAGTAACGCAGGAAAGATTGATTGCGAGTTAACCCAGTCCTTTTCGACAATGATCATAATTTGTGGGAGGAACAGAAACAAAAACAGATTTGCAGGAATTTCCGTCTGTGCGAGGCGTGGAAGATTTGCTGGTGCTCTCCGTGGGAACGCCAACAGAGCAGACTGTTCGCGCCGCTGGTTATTGCCGGCAAAGACGACTGTACGCCCAAAGATTGAAGACTGTCCGCATCTGTGCCACGTGGTTATTGCTAAACCGTCCGATTCCTGCTACGTAAACCGTCTGATTTGCTCCACCGTAACCGTCGGATTTATGACACGTTGCACTAGAAGCTGCACATCCGTACCATTTTCGTCGTACGGTCTGTCAACCAATCCGTTCAGATGTCGACACGTGGCAGAGATCGGACGCTCAGATCCGACGCTCAAAAAGGAGAAACGTGGCAGAGATCGGACGGTCAGATCCGACGCGCAGAAAGAAAACACGTGGCAGAGAACTGACGGTCAGATCCGACGCGCGGAAAGGAAACACGTGGCAGTGATCCGACGATCAAATCCGACGCGCCTAATAGAGCCACGTGGCAACGATCGGACAGCCAGATCCGATGTGCAAAAAAAACACGTGGCAGCTATCGGACCGTCAGATCTGACGCGCAGAAAGAGCCACGTGGCAGAGTCGGACAGTCAGATCCGACGCGCCTAATAGAGCCACGTGGCAACTATCAGACGACTAGATCTGACGCACCTAACTGAGCCACGTGGCAACGATCGGACGGCCAAATCCGACGTGCCTAATTAATTCACGTGGCAGAGATCGGACGGTCAGATCCGACGCGCAGAAAGTAGCCACGTGTCACCGATCTGAGCGTCATAAATATGCCACGTGGTATAGATCTGACGGTTAAATCGTACAGTCTTAAAGAAGCCACGTGGCAAAAATATAATGGCCAGATCCGACGGTCCCGGAGGGGTGAGATGTGTGGCCTAGACAGTGCGACGTGTCGAGCGTAGGACAGCGCGGTTGGCTGACCGTACGACGAAAATGGTACGGATTCTACAGTTTCTATCTCCACGTGGCACAATTCCAACGGCTAAACGGATCCAACAGTATGACAAGGGACACGTGGACAAATCTAAGGTTTAGTCGACAGTTTGACAAGCTCCACGGAGAGCCGAATGCGAACTGTCGGTGTGTCGAATGCGGCTACCTTGGGAGGTCGAATGCGAACTGTAGGTGAAGACGGAGAGCCGAATGCGATCTCATCTTTTCTTTCACCGCACTGACTTTGTTGTTTGATTTCGCGGATAAACACAGAGA